>JADRCD010158435.1:0-21764 GCA_019843815.1 Montemys delectorum
GAAAAGAGACTCAATGTGGACTGCTTTTCCCTCAAGCTAAATAATAAAGTAACCCTTTCTTCCTTCCCTAGGAGTAGCCAAGTGTGTTAAAATGAGACTTCAGTAGATGGAAGAAATGTCATGTGAAGCGCATACGCAGTGGCCTACTAAAAGGAATGGTCTTAGGCTCTCTGGGAGTGTTTGTTAGACTATACTGGCATGAGGTTACCGCACAGCTGTAGATCCTTTCTATGTCTTCAGCATATTATTTAACAAATATTTGTAGACGCAGAAACAGCAGGAAGCAGCTCTAACCCCAGAGCAGCTGAGCTAACTACAATCCCCAAGTACAGCCACCCCTCTTGGGCTTTGCCAGATTCCAGAGAGCAGCTGCTGTGCTATTCTAATACTGGGGGAAGAACATGAGTTCAAGGGAAAAATCAAAGTTTTCTTCTCTTTTTTTCTAATTCCTCAGGGAGGACTCAAAGCTAACATCTTCCACAACTTGAAGAGGAAGGAGAATTGAGACTGTCAAGCATATTAAAAATAGTGAATCTGTGACATTCTTCTAAACACCTTACTGATATCTGAAATATTTGTCATATTCCATGGAGACTTTTCACCTGAGCACCATGTCTTCTTTGGTACAAACTATTTTTTGCTGTTATTCCTTAGTAACTGTAGTAAGCAAATTTTCATTTTTCTTATAACCTCAAAAATCTATAAATTCCAGGCTTGAAGATTGAGATCATGTGTCCCCGAGGGCAGATATTTCCTATGTTTACACCATCATTATGCTGTTCTTTCTGCTTTCACAGGAAGCCATATAAACATCATTAAGTCTATTTTATGAAATACCATCTTTAAAAATGCAGAATTTATTTGACTAGCTTCTATGCCTATTTGATCATCTTTTTGGTGTAAGCTCAGTGTCATGTGCAAGTGGATTTTGTCTTGCAGTGGAACTGACATCCAATATAAAGTTTAACCATAATGATAGAGACATCTCTCTTCAGAAATGAATACAAGATGCTCAGAAACCTGCAGAGACTGCTCCTAATTATTTTTGTTGTTGTTGTTTCTAACTTCTAAAACCTGTAGGAGTCATGTTAAATATGTACTTCTTCCTCCATGCCTTAAATAATGCAAAATCTCAAATAAGAAAGTTCATACACTAACTATTTAAAGATTACAGTGAATATCTCAGTCAAGATATATATGATTAAAACCAGTGCTGGTGTGAGGGTCATCTGCATAAGCCAAGCAAGATATACACAGGAACTATATGTATTTTCTTAAATTAGTCCTTAAGGATTCTACTTTCAAGTCATTCCCAGGCTAGTATCTTTTAAATGACTAGTTTAAAAAAATGTTTCTTTTCCCAGAAAGCTTAATGAAAGGGCAGAATCCTGAAAATGATGAAAGCTAAAGTATTCTCTACTGATTTCATTACAGAAAAAGAATAGTAGCTATAAGAAGACATATTTTATTTGGTAGATAATAATAAAATATACTATAGATGATAATTACAAATTACTATTTTGATCACAATGGATACTCAGTTTGTAAACTTTAATTATCTTATAAGTTTATAATTCCCATACAAATTTTTGTGAATCTAAATACAAAATAATATAAGACTCTGCTGCAAGCCATACTTTGGAAGAGAAATAAACTACTATCTTATCTAATACGCTATTATTATTTTTCTGACTGATTTTTTGATATTGTAACAATAGCAGCAAAGTTAAGAAGTAGCCTTTGTCAGAAGAATAACATAAAACTAGCCTGTTAGAAAGACCACACTAGAAAATTGGCCTTCAGAAAAAGAGTTAAAGTGAATGAACTCAGGAAAGTCTCACACTTTCTAATATGGAAACTCCTTTTGAAGAGCAAGATTTCACAGTACTTTTCTAACCAGATTTATGAGTGTCCTGATAATATTCGATCATATTCTGGTGGCTTAAAATGGTCTAAGATGAGATAGTACCAATGTGAATATTATCAATGCTATCAATAAATGGCTTGATTTTCCTTTAAAAGAGTTGATTACTAAATATTTACCCACACAACAACTATAAATGCCCTGTTCTAAAACTTACCTGCCATGTGTATTAAGAGATATAATCTCTGGAGCATACAAAGGATATTAAAAAGTTAACATCTATTTTGTTTGCCAAAAGTGGGGGCTGCTTTGTTTCTTCTTCTTTGTTGGATCTAAAATTATCCCCATACAAGCAAGGGCTAACTACCAGGTGCAGGAATGCAATTATAAAGTGTGGAAATGTGTTAGAAGGGAGTTGACTGCAACTCGACAGAATGAATGTTGTCCACTGGGAGGACAAAGAACACACATAGAAATTTTGCAAGACTTGACTTACATTCTTCATTTTGTAGTGGAGAAAAGTGAGAGGAAGAAATACATCTGGAGAAGAAACTATTTGACTTCGCTGCTAGAATTAAATAGTTCCTAAAGCTGTGGGTCTGGACCTGGATTTTATCACACATAAAAATAAAAGGTCTTCTAAAAACAAAATATAGTACAAAGCTGTTAAGTTAAAAAAAATCAGAGCTTGAAACAAATACAGCAGTATTAACTGTTAAGACAACCTACGTCCTGAAAACTAGACATAAGAATAAAGCAAACTATTTTGTTTTATAAAAGAAATAAAGAAAATAACAGAAGATGGTGTACACTAAACAGATTTTATGAATCATTAGATATTGAATAAAGAATAAAAATTTTATTCTTTTAATATCAAAAGAACTGCTACATGGAAGTGATATGTAGACTGGAGAAGTAACAAACATATCCGGTTTAAAAAATATATGACTGGGAGAAGAGGACATGCTCACGAGATCAAATCCATTGATCTGTTCAAATTCATCGAATAAAGCATCATTAAGCAACAACAAAAAACTACTGCAAGGGATGCTTGTATTTCCAAGTATGCAAGAACAGATCCATGGAAGTACCTGGAACACAGTACATAAACTATTATTGGAGTAAGAATCTATCCTTACTATACTTTATTAGTCAATTAACTTTTTTTTTTGTCACACAGAACTCTTTATTTTATGAATGTACATATTCGACATGAAAGCAGGTTTGTCATCTGCAGAGACAGGGCAGCTACAGCTGTTTCTCACCAGAACCTGGGAAGCAAAGCAAACACACACAAGACCAACCAACCACCACCACCACCAACATCACAAGACACTGCCTCATGCCATTTTCTTAGGAGGCAGAGGAGAGATGGCTCAGTGTCTTGGGTTCTGTTCCTAGCACACACGCATAGTGGTTCACAATTACCTGTAAGTTCTGCAGGTACCAAGCACACATGGGTGCACACATGTGTGTAACTCAAACACTCATATGCATACAAGCAGCTAAATATGTTTTAAACCATTAATTTGAAAGGCAGTTTTGCACAGGTATACTGTCAACTTTCACCTCTCACCTCCTTATCTCCCTACAGTTTTCTGGCTAATTCATGACTCTCTCTTTTTTTTTTTTTTTTTTGGTTTTTCAAGACAGGGATTCTCTGTGTAGCCTTGGCTCTCCTGGAACTCACTCTGTAGACCAGGTGGGCCTCGAACTCAGAAATTCGCCTGCCCTTGCCTCCCAAGTGCTGGGATTAAAGGGGTGAGCCACCACTGCCCAGCAAAAATTTCACAACGCCCAATGTAGGGCTCCAACCCATGACCCTGGGATTAAGAGCCCCATGCTCTACCAACTGAGCTAACAGGGCAGATTCATGACTCTTTCTTTATGATCCACTGGGATTAACCAGGGCTTTCAGGCGTGACCTCGGATTTGAACTATCTCTTGAAGTCTGGTGGACTCGGCAGTAGGTACACAATTAAAGATGCTGCCCCTACTTCTTCCAGGGTCTTGTCAATAAATAACCAGTATTTCATATGTAAAGACTGGGGTCCTGTGAGGCCCCCTTCCTTGTCTTGTATGTATCCAGTACAAGCAACTTAGTTACTGGTCAATAACTGCAGTAGTTGTACATAGTCTAAAGACTGGCATTTCCTGCCCCTTCGTCTTAGCTTCCGGCTATTACAGACTTCCTGTCCCCCTTTCCACAATGCTCCTCGAGCCTTGCAAGGGATGATATGTCTTCTTTAGAGCCATGCCCACAACAAGCCTTTTTTTTTTTTTTTTTTTTTTTTTTTTTGGTTTTTTTGAGACAGGGTTTCTCTGTGTAGCCCTGGCTGTCCTGGAACTCACTCTGTAGATCAGGCTGGCCTCGAACTCAGAAACCTGCCTGCCTCTGCCTCCCAAGTGCTGGGATTAAAGGCGTGCACCACCACTGCCCGGCTACAAGCCTATTTCCTAGTTGATGATAGTAATGGAAGCAGAAGTCTTGGGAGAAGGAAGGATGCAAACCTTCCTTGGTATATCATGGTTTGCTGAAAATATATTATTTTCAGAGAACTGGCTGTTAGTTCTGAGAGTCTTTATGTTGTTCTAGAAATTGATTTGCTTCCTCCAGCCTCCACATCTTCTTGCTTCTTCTGGGGTGTAGTTTTGCTCCTTATGTTGATGTTTTCCATCTATTATCCTTTGTAGGGCTGGATTTGTGGAAAGATATTGTGTAAATTTTGTTTTGTCATGGAATAGCTTGTTTTCTCCATCTAAGGTAATTGAGAGTTTTGCTGGGTATAGTAGCCTGGGCTGGCATTTGTGTTCTTTTAGGGTCTGTATGACATCTGCCCAGAATCTTCTAGCTTTCATAATCTCTGATGAGAAGTCTGGTGTAATTCTCATAGGCTTGCCTTTATATGTTACTTCACCTTTTTTCCTTACTGCTTTTAAAATTCTTCCTTTGTTTAGTGCATTTGTTGTTTGGACTATTATGTGGCGGGAGGAATTTCTTTTCTGGTCCAGTCTATTTGGAGTTCTATAGGCTTCTTTATGTTCATAGGCATCTCTTTCTTTAGGTTAGGGAAGTTTTCTTCTATAATTTTGTTGAAGATATTTACTGGCCCTTTAAGTTGGAGGTCTTCACTCTCTTCTATACCTATTATCCTTAGGTTTGGTCTTCTCATTGTGTCCTGGATTTCCTGGATGTTTGGGGTTAGGGTCTTTTTGCATTTTGCATTTTCTTTGACTGTTCTGTCAATGTTGTCTGTTATCTTCTGCCCCCGAGATTCTCTCTTCTATCTCTTGTATTCTGTTGGTGATAATTGCATCTATGTTTCCTGACTTCTTTCCTAAGATTTCTAACTCCAGAGTTGTCTCTTTTTGTGATTTCTTTATTGTTTCTACTTCCATTTTTAGGTTCTGGATGGTTTTACACAATTCCTTCACCTGTTTGTTTGGATTTTCCTACAATTCCTTAAGGGATTTTTGAGTTTGCTCTTTAAGTGCTTCTACTTGTTTACTTGTGATCTCCTGTAATTCTTTATGGGATTTTTTTGTTTCCTCTTTAAGGGCTTGTACCTCTTTACCTGTGGTCTCCTATATTTCTTTAAGGGAGTTATTCATTTCCTTCTTAAGTTCCTCTATCAGCATTGTGAGATATGATTTTAGATCCAAATCTTGCTTTTCCGGTGTTTTGGGATATCCAGGACTTGCTGCAGTGGGAGTACTAGGTTCTAATGAAGCCAAGCAGTCTTGGTTTCTATTGGTAGGATTCTTGCATTTGTCTTTCGCCATCTCTTGATCTCTGATGTTAGATGTTCTTGGTTTCTCTGACTAGAGCTTGTCCTGTCCCTGCTGCCCTGCGACTCCCCTGTGATTCATGAGGCCTGTGCCTCCCGGCTGGTCCCACCTTAGAAAGTCACCAGAGAGAAAATGTTTTTTTTTTTTGTTTTTTGTTTTTTTTTTTTTTTTTTTTTTTTTTTTTTTTTTTTTTTTTTTTTTTGGTTTTTCAAGACAGGGTTTCTCCTTGTAGCCCTGGCTGTCCTGGAACTCACTCTCAGTCAATTAACATTCTTATCATAGTTTATTGAGACCCTTATTTTCAACATTAAAGAAGAGGTGAAAGAATTTAGCAAAGAAAGGACATAAGAAAAAGCAAAGTCAGTAATTCTAAATCTCTTCACTTGGAGGATACTGCTTTTCGCATGTGAATTATACATGTCTGTTTTGCATGAACTACACACATATTTTGTTCTTCATGTAAGAACTTAAGTATATTCAGTTTAGAAAGGTAGCTAAGTTCATAGTTCATATAAAGGAAGGCTCTTCTGACCTGTACAGTTTCCTGGGTTTTGATACATCTTTGCTATGTGCCACAGAGACAACCTTTACTATCTCCCTGTGTCTTTCTTTTTGTTTTCCTTTTTCCCCATTTTTTTCTGTTTTTACATGTTTTACCATAGACTAACAATTTTTCTTTCTTTCTTTTTTTAACTATTCCATTTGTTTACATCTCAAATGATATCTCACTTCCTAGTTACCCTCTTCACCAACCTCCCATCCAACATCTCCCCTCCCCCTTTGCCTGTATGAGAGTGTTCCTCCATCCACCCACACTCTCTCGCTCCACCACTCCAGCATCTCCCTACTCTGGGTCATCAGACCTTCCCAGGACCAAGGGCCTCCCTTCCCATTGCTGTCAGGCAAGGCCATCCTCTGCTACATATGTATGTGGAGCCATGAGTCCTTCCAGGTACACTCCTTGGTTGGTGGTCTAGACTCTGGGAGAACTGGTTGGTCATGCCAGCCTATATTGTTCTTCCAATGGGTTTGCCACCTGCTTCTGCTCCTCCAGTCTTTCTGCCAGCTCCTTCATCAAGTTCCCCAAGTTCAATCTGATAGTTGCCTCCAAGCATCCACATCTGCATTGGTAAGTTTCTGGCTGGACCTCCCAAGGAACCACAATACTAGGTTCCTGTCAGCTTTCACCTCTTGACCATGGCAACAGTGTTGGGTTTGGTGTTTGCGCACATGATGGATCCCAAGGGGCCATTAACTAGTTGGCCTTTCCTTCAATCTCTGTTCCATTTTTTTTTGTCCCTGTTCTTCCTTTGGACAGGAACATTGCTGGGTTAAAAACTTTGAGATAAGTAGGTGGCCCCATCCCTCAACCAGGGGCCATCCTTTTTATGTATCTCTCACTTCTTTTCCCAGGCTCTAAGTGAAAAACAGTGGAGTTTCAAATCTCTGGAATTTGCTTTTCTCAAAATGGCATTTGACTTGGTTTGTATATTGCATGTTTCTTTTAAAGGCTCCCGTGTGTTTCAATCATTTGTACTTTGTTATCTTTTATCAATGATTAATATTTCATTGATAATGTGTATGTTACAGGTTTTTTTAACCCACTCACCTCTTGAGAAAATATCATTGCTGCTTCTGGATTTTGGGGAATATGATCAAAGCTACTACAGATATTTATGTTCTCATTTTTCTGTGCATACACATTTTTTAACTCACTGGAGGAAACCTGAGCACTGAACTGTGATATGTAATAAGATTAAATATAACTTTGCAAGAAACCATTTGTTTTCTAAAGCAAATATTATGCTCATATCAATGACTGTTTGCCCTAATTTACCCTTTGCCAACAATGGAAGCTCCTCTTACAGATGCCTAATATTATTTAACTGTTGTTTAAATAAAAGATTATTTAATGAACTATGATGTAGCGTGTACCTGTACATTGATTGCCAATCAAGTTTCCTCTTTGAAAAATGTCAATTAAGATTTCTATTTATTGCTTGTTTTAAAATTCATCCACTGTATTGACTTTCAAGTGTATTTTTTTTTTCTTATCTTGGAGGGAAATCAAATGCCAGATGTGTCTTTCACAACTATCCCAATCCCA
The DNA here is from genome assembly GCA_019843815.1 of Montemys delectorum. Taxonomy (NCBI): domain Eukaryota; kingdom Metazoa; phylum Chordata; class Mammalia; order Rodentia; family Muridae; genus Montemys; species Montemys delectorum. The sequence goes on from JADRCD010158435.1 coordinate 7,761, forward strand.
TTGAGGGTCTGCTTTTTTAATTCTTTCAAGGGTGTCTGTCATGCAATTCTTTAATTTGTAATGAAGTCCACCTTTTCAGTGTTCTCAATCACAAACAGATCTTTGAGTCTCATATCTTAAAATCATTATCATACCCAAGATTTTCTCAAGCATAACATCTCAACGCTCTGAGCCTTTGCATTTTATACAAAGTTCTGTGATCTCTTTGATTTATATTTCATTATAAATTCTTATCTTTAGTTTTACGTTTGCGTATGTGTCTGTACATCAAATTTGTCATACTTTTTTCTTTCTTCCCATTCTAAGAAATTAAATTTTCTAGACTGCCTTTTCCACTGAACTGTAATTTTTTATTTTGTAAAAGATAAATTGAACCTTTTCGTGGCTATTCATTCTATGCTATTCTTAAAATTTCTCTGCTTTCGCTTACAGTAACTGTCTTTATTAATATGATTTTATGAAAAGGCAGATAATAAGGCAATGTCACTCTTTCAATATTTATTTTTAGTATTTAATGTTGACTTTTGTGGGTCTCTGCCTTTCTAAGGAAAAGCAAGATCAGTTTGTTGATATGATCAAAATGAATGCTCAAATTTTGATTAACACCGTGTTGATTTACATTTACAAATGTAGATCTGATTAACTGATATTTGAACAGTATTGAGTCTGTTAGTGAACATGAAATTCTGTTTCAAGAACTTCAGAGTCTTGGTTCAAAGTGTGTCCCTATTGACTTAGTATGTAATCAATGCATGTGTTTTATCCTAAGCACCACTTTTCCTGTATTACATAAATTTATTGAATTGAATTTTCATTTTATTACTAGTCTGTAATGGATATCCTTGGTTGTCAATGTCTCTACATCTGCAATAAACTAAAACCCAATCCACTGAGTTTAATTCTAAAGGATTTCTTTTTTTACAGAGTTACTTGAGATCTAAAGATCCACCCTAAATCAAGGCCACATTATCTGGTGGCAGTCTACATTTGCTTCCACTCACTCTTCCTTCACTGGCCTTAGAGCCTATTTCTTAATGATTCTGATATATACTAAAGAACAGCTGAGAAATCCAGTCCCATGGACTTAACAACTAGCAGATTCCTGGACTTTCCAGTAGAATACAGCAATTGTTAGACCAGCCAGTAAGCCATTCTAATAAATTCCCTTTGTAAACATTCATTTTATCAGTTCTTTACCTCTAAAGAACCTTGATTAATACAAAGTCCAAACAGCACTTTTTGTTGTTACTGTTGTTGTTGTTGTTGTTGTTGTTGTTGTTTTGTTCCTCTCAATTCTTCATGGAACCATGTGTTGTTTACAGCTTTGGTGCTTTATTGCTACTTTCTCTTGTTTAATAGAGGTTAACATTTATCTGCAAAGCTATTAAATAGTTGACCAAAATATGGAAAACTATTGGGGGCTTTATAAAGAATGTGCAACTCAAAGAAAATCACAAAACAAGACAAGGGGAGAAATTTACTGGAAAGGTTTTATTTTGACATGTGGGAATAATGAATGAATAAAGTTAAAATAAATAAATAAAAGTTATAATAAATAAATAAAATTGTTCATCTGACAAGTGCTCTACTATCCCCTCTAAGTATATTTTCACTTGGATCCCAAAATTGTATCATTTTTCATACACGTCAAAAAATCTGAAAATTCTATGAGTTGTACACTTCTAACTGTAATCAAAGCAGTAAATGTTTCTTTTAAAAATAATGCAACTTAAAGAATCTACATAAATCAAATGTAGCTTATAAGGTAGATGAAGAATTGTAAACAGCAAGCCATCAAATTAGAGAATCTATGACTGAAATTCATTCTGTTACTTCTCCTCTTCCTTGCCATCTTCTAACAATTTCTATTCCTCTTCATCCTCATTTCTCAATATATAAGTCCATGCTCTACACAGGCAGTCACATAATTACTAATCTACCAACATGGCCACTCAAATTGAACTTTCAAAACTCTAAGCCAAAACAAATCACTGTTTACATTGTATATAGTCTTTTACATCATACATGTATTTTTTATTGTAACATGAAATGAACTAATACAGTATCTTAAACATAATGTCAAATTTACTTTTAAAATCTTTAGAAACCACGATAAATAATCCAATGCCTCCTTATGAGATACTCACATAAATATTTTTCTAAAATGAAACTAAAGGTAGTTATATTAAAATCATTTTAAATTTTTTTTTTTACTTATTTACTTTACAGGCCACTCATTGCCACCTTCCCAGTCATCACCTCCCACAAGTCTTATCCCTTCTCCCTGCCTTGGCTCCCCCTTCTTTGGCTGCATTTCTGTAGACAGAATATGGGTTGAAAGTTTTGTGTGTGGGTTGGTTTCTCTATCGCTCCATTGATCCGTTGGGATTCCTGCCTGGCTACAGGAGCTAGCCTCTTCAGCTTCCTTATCCCCAGTGTAATGAGACACAGCTAATATCACCCCCATTGATTCTTAGGTGCCTCCTTTATCTCAGATCTCTATCTTCTCTGGAAGAGGACCCCACCTCCTCAACCCAGTCAGTTGAAGATTTCCTTTCATTTTCTTGGCTATCTAGCCATCTTCTCTGTCATTTTTTTTAAAAGTTAAGATCCTTCATTAGGGCAGATGGAAAATGAGGAACAGATGTCTTCAGGGTCTGAGGGTAAGTTTAGAGTAGAGAAGCCCATCCTGGGAGAAAGAACAGATAACCAGCTTATGAAGTTGTTGGGGAGTGCCCAGAGGGATGGTGAAGGAGAGGTAGTCCCCAAGAGCACCCCAGCGGGGCTGGGAGATCTGGAAGATGGTGATCCAGGCGGTGAGAACAATCACCCAGAAGAGGAAGCCCACAGCTGAGCGCCAGACATAGCCTTCGATTTGGCTCTGCTCTGTGTAAGTCAGGGCGAGGAACGCCTCTCTGAAGAACCAGAAAATGTTGACCAACCAAAGAAAAGGCAGAAACGCAAATCCACCAAGATTGTACTTCCGACACAGGTTCAACTTCTCTTCATTGAACACTCGCTCCAAGTTCATTACTGCGCCGGAGCCTGGTGGTCCTAAAGGTCTGCAGAGCAAAACCCAAATGACAGGCACAAGATCACGATCATCAATGCCCCTATTATGACAAATTAGAGGAGCGTTGGCTACTGGAATGGTACCTCCAAACAGGCTTGTGGGACGAAGAAGTTCCTTATCTAGCTAGTGTATACCAGACGACTCCCAACTAACCAGTAGGTTTTCTGACTGTTGAGAAGGCCAGGAAACATCACCAAAGGGTCTCATTTCTCTGCTATCCGGTCTAAGTCAGTCTCCCAAGAACCAGGCATCCTTATTAAAATCTTCATGGGAAGCAGAGCTTTGAAACAACCAACAAGAGTCTGGGCAGTCATTTTGAGCATGTGGAACACTCACCAACTATATGGTAATGATTCATCCAAACACAATTGACCCGGGGGCTAAGGGTTTGTCGCATAAGCCACCGTAGAGGAAATCAGTGCAGCTACAAATGCAAGACCACACAAGAAGGATGGAAGAGTTGTGAAAGGAAATGAGCTGTGTCAAGAGAAGATTCGCAGAGACCAGGTGCCCACTTAACTGTGGAGGGGGGAGAGAGAGAGACAGAGAGGGAGGGAGGGAGGGAGAGAGAGAGAGAGAGAGAGAAAGAGAGAGAGAGAGGGAGAGAGAGAGATTCACTGGTGATAACAGATGACACTGAAGACCAACATCTGCAAGATTATTTTGAAATGTATAGAAAAAATGTTGTTATTGAAATCATGACTGACAGAAACAATGGAAAAGGAAGTTTTACTTTTGTCACCTTTGATGACTATGACTCCATGAATAACACTGCTATACCATACTAGAAGGGACAAGACTGTGAAACGGGAAAACTCCCCATCGAAGCAAAAGATGGCTGGTGCTTCCTCCATCTGAAGAGCTCTAAGTGGCTCACAGACGTTGGTGGTGGTTTTGTCAACAATAACAATTTTGATTGAGAAGGAAGTATCAGTGGTTGTGTTGGCTTTGGTTGTGGTCATGAAGCTGGGGGGCATGGTGGCAGAGAGAAGGGATATAATGAATCTGATAGTGAGGGAGGAAGTTTTGGACATGGTGGAAGGTACAGTGATTTTGACAATTACAATAATCATTCTTCTAACTTTGGACCATTAATGCGAGCACACTTTGGAGACAGAAGCTCCATCCCTTATAATGGTAAAGACCAGTGCTTTGTAAAGCAAGGCAACAGTGAGGACATTAACACCAGTGGAATCACTATAGCAGTGGCTGGAGTTTCTAATTAGTGCCAGAAAACAAAGCTCAGTAGGAAAGAAAAACCAGAGAGTGACAGAGAAACTACGGTTTGCAATAGAATTGTACAGTCAAGCAAGAACAGTGATTGCCAAGCCTAGTGGCTACAAAGAGGCCATGTTTTACGCAATATTCATCCATATGGGTAAAAACCTTCTAAGACTGTGCTTGTGACTAATTGCATAACAGGTTGTTTTAGTTTCTGATATGTGGAAAGCATGAAGTAGTCCAATGAAGAGTTTTAATGTAGACCATTTTGACCCATGCTGTTGATTGCTAAATATAATAGTTAATCATATGTTTAATAAATGTGTCTGTTTTTTGGAAATAAATACATAGGAGGAATTACCATACATGAATGAGGTAATATGGAAATTATGAAAAATGGTGAGTTAAGGAGACGATTGACACAATTATACACTACACTATAACACTGCCAAATTGTCACAAATGTACATGAACACAAAGAGAGAGTCATACATATTTAAATACTTTAAATACCTTTTGTTTTATGTATATGTATATGCCTGTGAGTCTATGCACTTTAATAACAAAGACCACAGACACTGGATGCCCCAGGACATTGATTTGCAGGTAGTTGCGAGTCAACTGAGATTGAGGCTGGAGACTGAACTCCAGCAGTCTGCAAAGGCAGCTTGGACTCTTAATTGTAGGACAATCTTTCTAGTCTTCAGTTTTAATATAATTTTTTTGTAAATTATTTGATAATTTTATTCCATGTGTTTTGATCATGCCCACAGATACAGTAATTCAATAATTATATTGAAGGTAAGTCACACATCATCAATGTACTTTGATGATATTTTATATTGCAAACTTATAATGGATGATAGAGTAACAATATTTTCCCACACTGGACTAGAAATATGAATTAAGATAGTTTTTCTCAATAAATATATTTATTTACATGTAGTCAAATAAAATACCCATATGTATAATTACATAGTATGCATATTTTCATACATATGTGAATAAATAATGTGTATGTATTGTGATATATAGAAACATAATATGAAATTGTCATATATAGATGATATTTATACATGTATATCACTTTCCAGAATTGATTGTGATTTTCAAAAGGAAATAAACATGTGTTTGTAAATGAAACTGCTGATGCTTGCATACTGTTGCTGTCACAAATAATGACCTTCTTCTACATTCAGTAAAACATAAGGCAGTCAAGATTAACACGACTTAGTACAGTCCAATTTGTTTTAGATGAAAATATGTACAAGAATATGCATTAAAAATATGGGACATACTCCTAAGAAAACAGAGAAGGAGATGGCATGTAAAGATGTAGGTAATCTAGTAGTGGATGAGAATGAGTCTTTTTTTTTCCATTGGATTCATGTATATATTATTATTTGGCCACAGGTTACAAATTTAACTTTCAATGAAAATACATTGAAACATGAAAATAGCTCAAAAACAACCTATGCAGGCATTTCCTCATAACCAGAAACTTACTCCAATGAATGGTACTATTCTAATTTTCAACAGTATTAATTCATTCCATTATAAAACTGATCAAAAGTAATAATGAGAAACGAGCACTTATACATTTTACTTTGAGGGGAAGCAAAGAACATAAAGTTAAGTCATTAATCAAAGTCAAACAGCTGGTGATAGGCAAATAAAAGAAATTAATCCAAGCAAAAGGCTCTAGGTGCTACGTGAATCATCTGGCAAGCTCCTGGCATATGTGAATTTGTCAATAAATGTTTGTTTGTTTGTTTGTTTGTTCTGTCTTTATTTCATGATTAGATTGATCCAGGGATCAATGTCAATCTAGAATGGGAAATCTATCAGCACATCACAGTTCTATCCAATTTTGCACTTGTATTAACTGCTTACTCAAGAGCTCAAAGGCTGAGGCAGTTAATTATACTAAAAGTTGAAAGAATTTATTCAGTGGTCAAGAGATATTACATGGCTAAGACAGGCAATGTGTTATATTCAATAAAAGTAGATATAAAGTTTTGATAAATCATACATTGAGCTTGCATCTACATGAATAATTCAAGGTCACTAAAGCACAATTCAATCTTGTTCATATGCCTCTGGCAGAAGACCTGCTTGAAATGACAAATGGTAATTCACATAAATAATCTACAATAACTTAGGTATTGATAATCATCTAACATTTGCAAAGGAAACATTATTTCCCTCAAAAGATTGTATGTGACTCATAATGCAACATATAATGACATTGATACAATTTCTTTTCTATTGAACTTGTTGCAAATGTAAATGGAATTCATATTATCAAAAGATTCAGAGCTAAAATTTTGTTTTTAAACTCAGTAAAATTACATTTTAGAACATTGAAATAATTGTATAAGATATAAACACTTTTTAAAAATTCAAAGAAAACCAGTCATCAATTCTGTTACTCTAACATTTTGTTGACTTTTGCCTAGTAAATCACAGAGGCCAGATTACTGTGAAAAACTGGCTCCATGTGTTAAATTGACCTCACTAAAGAAAAAAAAGTAAATAAAATCTTACATTTAAATATTTGAATTTAACAATAGTGCCAAATTTATTGTTGACAGAAAGCAAAATTAATGACCTTACTATACCTTTATAAGAGACATTTAAAGATAACAAAAATTTTCAGCTTAATAATTGTGCATAATGAAGGTCAAATGCAGAAACTTTGTATATAATTCTTTCTAGAAACATCTACATATTATGTCAAAACACAGTCAATAAAGGCAGCCTATAAATTTGCAAGGTGCCCAGGTTCAACAGACCTAAAATCAATGAAGTCTTTGGGATCAATGTACCTTTCTCATGAATATGGTCTGTTAACTAATCAGGGTTTAAATGATGCTGCCTGCTGGAGTGGAAATGCCTCTCTGCTTTGGTTGTGATATTTGGATCAAGCCTTTATTCATTAGCATGCCAGACACATTAGAATAGCCTATCGATCCCACACCCAGTGAAACACATTCACAAATGTCTGCAACACGTATTTACTAAAAATTGTTATTATGATAAAGTCAGTGTTCTCCAAGTATTTAGATAACTGGTAAAGGAAATATATTTGCAGGCAATGTCTTTGTACACTGGAGAAGAAAAGTTCACTGCCAGACTTCAGGTGCCTTTCATCAAACCGCTAGCCTTTTGGCTTATAAATTAGATGATATTAGCTATATGTTATTAATTCTTGAATATTTAATGTTATGTAATATTTACCATATATCCTCAGTTAATCCTCCTATCCCCTCCCAATTCCATCTCTTCCTCTCCAGCCCCTCCCAAGTTCCTGCCTTTTGTATTCTTTAAATACCCCACCAAATCGAATATGTACTAAATATATCCTGGAACATAGTTGATCTCGTCAAGACTATACCCCTAAAAAGGCTAACTTTCCCTTTTTTAAGCCTTTACTTTTCAATAGCTTCAGCTAGGGGTGGAGGCTTGTGAGTAATCCCCCCCCTATTCTCCATGCTAGACTGCTGACTGACTTGATCTTGTGCACATCTGTAACAGGTAATTATTGCCACTTTGACTTTAAATGGACATAAGTCCTGTCGTGTCCAGGAAATACTGTTTTAGTCAGACTTCCCTGACAGATGCCTTTTACAATCTTTCTACATACCCTTACGCCAGGATGAGACTTCCAAGTCTTGGTGGTAGTGATGCAGACATCCCATTTTTTGCTAAACACTCCACTGACACTTATTCTGTATGCTTTGTTCCACATGAAATTTCTGAATTAACTATCAGTTTACTACACAAAGAAACTTTGCTTTATTCTATGGGTAGAGAGGTTACAAACAGGGAACAGTTTGATGCTATATCTAGCAAATATATTGTAGAAAGTTTTTGTTGAAACTGTGATATCCCTTGGTGAGATTTAGGGCACATGCAAGAGTATTTTATGTGAAACTAGCCTTAAATCCAAACAGAAAACTGTTGGTTAACCCCATAACATTTTTGCCACTGTTGAACTCATAGTCGTAATTTGTCAGGCTGTAACCAATGTCAGAGCTAGATAAGACTTCTGATTATGGTTTTCCCCAACAATCTATATGGTACACTCTGGAAGTATGAAATTTACCCACAAGGGAGGAAGCTTCTTAGTCAGAATGGACTTGATTTTTCCACGGTCTGTGACCAATAGGCACTGTGGCTTCAGCAATAGAGTCTTACCAGCAAGTTACAAAGTTATGTCTGGCAGCAAAGAGCTTTAATAACAGCATGTATTGCTTTGAGGATCTCTAGGACATGCTTATTAAATGAATCAAAAGAAACTATTCCACACTTAGCACTGGACTTTGGATTTGGCAACATATGGTATTTGGGCAAAGCAGTATCTCTGGGTATAGTGATATCAATGAAATTCTTTTATGTGAATAAGAAGAGTCTTACATGAATATCAAATTTATGAATATTTATATTATATTTCAAATCAACACAGAAATACATATAAGTATGAATTTATGTTTATGTTCATGTATGAAAACACATAATATAAAACTATTCTAAACAATATAATCTAATTGTTTCTAAGGCATTTAAGGCATTTTTTCCAAAATTAAATTTTAACATAAAACATACCAATAATATAAGGAAAATATATAAGTATTCATGTTACTATTTCTCAATAATAATACTTTTCAAAATAAGAATATGTGTTAAATCAGATTCATATATGATGTACTTTTTGAAAATACTAAATTAGCACTGCTATATATATTTATTTTCTTGTATATGGAAAATTTCTCCATGTTTTTCATAGTTATAGAATATTAAGGTTTTGAGTCTTAGAGCTTATTTATTCCTTTTTCTAATGCCAAACAAGTTTTAATAATTCACTAATCAAATCTGCTATCTTTATACTATTTATTAGACCTACCTGTATACTCATTGTTATTTCTTTAAAACAAATTCCTGATGCTGAATTTATAGTCAAAGTTCCTATTAATCCCACCACGTAGGAGTGCATGGATGTTAGTTTGTGCTTCAATAAGCCTAATATTAAATTATATGTAAATTAAAGCTTAGTATTAATAGACTAAATGTTAACGGTTGATTTTTAATTAGAGAATAATCTGATGGAAGTTATATTTAATACCCATTCTTATTCTACTCTGCATGTGATCGTTGCTTATAGGAATGTTTACATTCCCTTTATGATGTGTTTTTCTATAGAAAATAATTAGACATTTTAAATTGTCTTGGCCACTATTAACTAATTAGTTTTTCGAATCAATGTATTAGTTAAGCAATATTATAAGGACTGTCTAACATTGAAACTATGTTAATGAAATAGTAATGTTGACGTCCTGAAGCCATGTCCTATTGATCTTTTAATGCAAATGATCAGAGCAAAGACTGGCCTCTTATGAATAAGGACTTTAGACTTGATCTTTAGATAGACTTTCACAAAAGAGAATAATGAATAGTACAGCTGGTGCAAAGAGTTGAATTAGAATTGGTTATCAGATCATGATGAATCAATACCTAATAAATACTCCAAATGACTTGAGCCCAATCAAGCTGCAGACCATGAGAAAACATAATCAGTGCCTTGCATCATCTTAAAACAAACTAAAACAAAGAAAAGGAAGTAAACTCACATAATGAGTGACAACTTTGGCTCCAACATTTTCCCAATATACCAAGTCAAATAATTTGCAACAAATATATCATGATAGTTTTCAAATTCTCATTATGTTTTTTGACATAAACGCAGATATATATAAATATGTATATATATACATATATATATGTGTGTGTGTGTGTATATATATATATATATATATATATATAGAGAGAGAGAGAGAGAGAGAGAGAGAGAGAGAGAGAGAATGAGAGAGAGAGAAAGAGAGAGAGAGAGAAATATAAAAAGTTATCTGGAAATAAGTTCTTCCATACTTTTGCATACATGTCAAGGACACAAGTTTCTCACATTTAAAAAATATCTAAGTTTGTTCTTTTTGTATTTATTAGTCATTGTCTGGTGACATGTTTCAGAACACCAACAGAATGAATAGTTTGTTCTACTCTGTTCTTTTCCAAATATCTCTACAGATTTCTTGCAGTACTGAAAATACATTTCCTAAAAACTGACTTAAGACAAAACAAAATGTTGCTGAGACACAATGTTCTTTGCCAATTTGGTGTGCTAGTCATAGGAGCAGGTGGCTGATTCCAAGAGCCTTACATCTGAGTGATGAAGTGCAGGACTGAGGAAGAAAGTAAACAGTGGTGCAGGAAGGAGAAGGTCCTAGAGAGCCAAAATACAGGATCTTCTAAATGAAGACAAAGCCCTCTTACACAGGTGAATTTGAAGGCATCAACTGCTGTCCTTTGCCAGTCCTGGTCACAGGAGAACAAGAAATAATCATTTACAGAGATTGCCATAACTCTCTAAATTTTATTGTGAGGAACTGAAAGCCAGAGACTCATCGTTTCTCTACAGCTTCCCTAAGAGCAAAATGACAGATGGGGAAAATCTAGCAGTAGAAGAGGAAAGATCCATGGGGTGGACATATCCATAATGGTTCAGAGGAGGCAAGATATTAAGGACTACTTCCCACATAAAAATAGACAATGCCAAGAGCCCATTAAAATATATTTTATGTAAATAAGTCCCTACTAAAACATTTTAAAGTTGAATGTATTAATGAAATAATGTATGCTAATTACCTTGATCATGCTTATTGGCACTCAGTATGAATCTTCATAAAAAGAAAGATGTGTTAGAATCTCTTATTTTATTCAATAGGAGTAGCTACAACTTCAGACATAGTTTAATTTTTTTAATACTTCTGGAGAGTTATCAGGATTTCCAGCTTAATCTGGAATAAACATAGAGTCTCTAAATTGATTTCATTCATATGGATTCATTTGTCCAAGAGTAGCAAGAAGGGGAAGTCACTTATGAACTATTGAATAACAAATGAAGTAGCATAGCATAGGTTTATTGTAATCTTTGTTGTAACTGGACTACAAATTTCTTACAAAAATAGTTTAAAATAATTAATATAGAAAGAGACCTAGTTTAACATTTTCAGAGATCTAGAAGAAGTTCTATTGCATTTTACATTCACTGGTCCTGTTGTTAGTTATGTTAAATACACTGGCCTCGTTGAACATGTGGCAGTAAGACTGACCCCCCCTTAAAATATAAGTAAAACCAAGTAATTATCTTTGTTTTATATCAGCTCAATTGAGATAATGTGTAAAAAGTGACTTGTGTGTAAAATGTCACAGTGGTAGATTCTGGGACAGGAAGAACTATGCTTACTAATTTCATGACCTTTAACACCATCATTATTAGACTGACATTTACCAGCCACTGGTCACTTTGGCCTGTGAGTGGGTATGCTGGTATCAAGTAAAGTTCTGAATTTGTGATTTCACCCGAGATGTAAACTACAAAGTCACATTGTTACTATTTTATAAATATAGTAAAAAAAAAGTATAGAATTCTTGAAAAAGAGACAAAAGACTGCTAAATGGCAAAAGCAGTTGTCAGAGTTTCATATTGTCCCCTATATACATTCTTCTTCAACTCACAGGAGCAGCAAAAAAGATCTGTGTTACTCAGGTAAGGGTGCCACAATCAGATATCAAGAGCTGAGGGACATAACCTTTCTCTTAGTTTTGATAGTGTAAGCAGGCTGAGGAGAATGGTGGGGGCAGGGAGCTTCAAGGTGTGAAATGTTTTTATTTGCAGTTCAATTTATAGCAAAGATCTGTAATTATTCCTACACAAATAGTAGGCTGCATTGTTGTGAAAAACCACCAATCATAGAGCTTTGTAGATTTTATAGTGAGTGAAGGAAACCTGCTTTGCTTCTAAGGCTAACACTCTATTTACAGGATGTTTTCCGCAAGTGACATTGTGATAAGCCCTTAGACCCAGGAGCAGGGTAGACAACTTTTATGCTGTCTTTGGGAGAACCAGTATGAACAAGCACAAGAATCAAAGCCCAAGACAGATTATTCCTCCTCACACTAAATTGGAGGCAAAGATCAGCCCCTATGTTCTTATACACCTAGTATTATCTGTAGGTACTTGCCTTCACATGAAACCAGTTGGGGAACAACCATGCCTTCATTGTTTAATGGATGAAGGAGAATGCCTGCCATTGCCAAGTAGCTAATACTCCAAGGTGCCTGGCTGTTAGAAGTGATTCAATGGAAAAGAATGAGTCAGACAGAACATGGGAAAGCAGGAAAAAGAAAGGCTACCAGTCAGTTTGCTGTTCTCTCCACAGTAGAACTTTTCAAAAGGAAGAGGCAAGGTACTCTCCATTTATTTCTTTGTTAGATAGTTACTTCTCTTAGGTGTTTTATGTGCGACATATCACTCTGCTCTCAGGAGTGCAAGTGGTCAACCCAACCAAGATCATACATGGTTTTAAAGGTAAATTTGTAGACAGACTTAGACAACAAAGCACAGATAGAAAGAAGCAACTTTATTCTGAACGCTGCATGTTTATTCTTAGCAACACATTTCAAAGCAATAAGCCCCACTATAGCCCTTCCACTGGTCTGAATGCGTGAGCATACATTTCACAACCTAACTCGGTTATTTTTAAACACTTAAAAGTGTTTTCTATAGAGAGACATGGATATGCTGTTGAAATATACTATCAAAGATTAATAAACAAAAGGTGTTCTAGTTCAGCATTTTTAGGAATGCCAAACCCAGAATATGCCTTTTATGGAAACATACAGGGAATACTATTGTAAATAAAGATTGAAAACTAAATCATTACCATTTTCACAAAATATGTGCACAAAAAAATCAATCTGAAAATTCTATAACTCACTTTATCAGGCAAAATCAGTAGAACCAAAACAAATTTCCACCTATATAAATAGAGAAATGTGTCAGGCAGTGGTGGCCCACTCCTTTAATATCAGTACTCGGAGGCATGTCCACCTGGTTAACAGAGTGAGTTCGAGGAGAGAGGTGGGGAAGAGCAAGCAGGTCGGTCCATCCAATAACTAGAAAATTAAGTCTAACAGAATATAAAAGTAAACATACAAAAGTAGTGAGATTTACTCTAGCAATGTAAAGTTAATTCATCATCTACAAATGTAATTCACTCAGGTGGGGAACAGACAAGATTAAGAAAAATGATGACTATAATCAAAGTACGCTGTTACATGCTGTTATTGTTTGAATGTGAAATATCCTCAACAGGCCCATGTGTTTGAACACTTGATCCCAGATGGCAGTGCTGCTTTGGATAACTGTAGAACTTTTGTTAGGGGTAACCTCGGGGAGGGGAATGAGTCACAGGGAGAAGTCCGTTGCGTTCACCCTGGCAGGATATCTTGTTCATTCTCTCTGATTCAAGAATCTATGCCAGCTACAAGAAACTTTTTATAAATCAACTAAACATCTGAAATATCTATTCTCCATTCAGCTATGAATTTCTTCATTCAAAGGTACCATACTGTGTTGAGTATTACATCCTTATAAAAAGGAAAAGAAGCCAGAGATATGTTTGGTGGAGGCATGATATGGTGTGGGAGGAATGGGTGCTTCTGCGGACCCATGTTGAGTCATCATCCCTTCCCCCTAAGGTAACAGCCACAGGACAGTATAATATGGAATAGAGTTAATTCAGGGAGAATTCAGGGAGAGGGGAGTTGAGAGAAAGGCAGAGAGGAGAGAGAGGGAGAGAGAGAGAGAG
>JADRCD010158437.1:0-34312 GCA_019843815.1 Montemys delectorum
CGCCCCAGCTGCTGCATTTCCAGCTGCTGCAGGCCTTCCTGTTGCCGCCCCAGCTGCTGTGTATCCAGCTGCTGCAGACCCCAGTGCTGCATTTCTAGCTGCTGCCGCCCCATCTGTTGCCAGACCACCTGCTGCAGGACCACCTGCTGCCGCCCAGCATGCTCTAGTGGTTCTTGCTGCTGAGCACCATCATCCAGTCTCCTGTTCTTCATCATCCACCACTCCTAATGTAGACCTCTGAATCTCTAGAGGCCAATCAAAGTCTCTGTTTGAACTTGATTTAGGCCTCCAAATGCACTCAGTTTCTTCCCCAACCAGGACTCTCTCTCTCTCTCTCTCTCTCTCTCTCTCTCTCTCTCTCTCTCTCAAGTAAAAGCAAATTTGTGGGTTTTTTTTTATAATCTATCATATTACCCCCACATTGATGTTTATGTCATATTTATATAAGTGGTTTTATATATCAAATAAACCTGAATTTTAGACATCTGAAAGTGTATGCATCATGTCTCCTTATTTCTCCTTTAATTGCACTCAGCTCTCAAGTTTTTTTAGCTCCTCTCCAAATAATGAAAATCCCAGCAATTAATTAATTTGCTCCTTGTGTTCTCTGTGCTCCTGCTGTAATACAGGAAGGCGTTTCCTTGGAGCAGTCACATAGTTCTCTCTCCTAGGGCTTTCTCTGGCAGAGGGAGAAGCTCTGGGCAAGAGGGTTGAAGCCTCGGCCCAAGAGCAAGCAGAGGAAGGAAGTGAGCACGTGCTCCTGTCTGCATCCACTCATGGAACTTGAGCCTCAGTCCTGTGCTCTCAGGTGGGAATGGAAGCCAGCCCCAGCCAGGCTGTCCCGCCCCCATGAGTTCTACACTGGCTTTCTTCCCAAGTGAACCGCCTCCTCCCAGGCCCTGTCTTCATAGTCTCAGGGTTGCCCTTCTACATCGTTTTTACACAGCATGGTTGGTCACCCCGGAGCTTTCGCCTCCAGATTGCTTCCCACATAACTGCAAATCTTCTGTCATTTTTCTCTTTCCTCTTGCAAGTTTTACACCATTATTTTTATCTACTAATCTTTAGTTGTCCATTTTTTTCCCCTTGACTGGACCTGAGCCCTAGAGAGCAACGTTCATGCCAGTAACACTCTCCAAGAGGTTTAAAGGGGGGCCACCTTACGGTACTCATGGTTAAGTGGGACTTACTAAAAGCACAACCAGACAGAGGAACTTTTGCCAAAACAAAAGTCTAATAAGCAAATCCTCTCTACCACAATCTGGAAGAGAGTTATGGAAGCAAGACAGAATCCTAGAGAAAAGAACTCACTTTTCCAATGTCCAGAAGGGGCTGGATTGTGATTGACTTTCCTGGAGACAAGGTGGCTGGGCATTTGCTTTGCTTCTCAGAGTCACTGCCTTAGGCCTCCAAAGTGTGTGGAGAGAGATGCATATACAGCACATACCTCCTACTGACAGCCATTCCATCTACTGTGGACACTTACTGAGAGGACAGAGAGCAAGTTGCATTGGGCCTCACACCAGCATGTGGACAAGGCGTCTTTTTTGGGTTCTTTGCACTTGCCAGAGCAAAGGTAGAGGAAGAGTGAATGAAGTTGGATGTTTAGGGAGATAGAAAATAATCAGGGAAGATTTGGGGGGAGGAGAATGTGCTTAAATTATATTGCATGAAAATATTAAATAAAAACAAAACATCAAATGACAATATTTGAGAGAAAGAGAAATAGGACATTTCCATAACACTATGCAGATAAATTGCATGTCAGAGTTTAAGGATATGGACGATGACACAAAATCTGCAACATCTGGCCAAATCCATGTCAGTGACACAGGTGTCATTAACATTGCGTATGCATATATCAGTATGGTAACCAGCTGACCTGAAGAGACCTTTTACTCTTGCCCTACAAAATGCCACAGCAATGAGCATCATTCCCATTGGTGAGTGAAAAAAATTACATAATAAGGAATATGTCCGCACAGCCATCATTATGGTAAAGATACCCCTCTGAGAGGGAGATGAAAACAACTCACGTCCGAATCGAATGTGAGTCAGAAGGGGACCAGACCAACTGAACTTATTATGATTTGAGAAGAAAATTTTGTCTGTAATACGTTAAGCCATTAAGTGGGTAAACACCATTACTCAAACTGATAATTACTCATCTAAGCAACAAATAAAAATAAGGAAAGCATATTCACATGGTGTGTAAGAAGCTGCCTGTGGCACAGGAGACTTCTAAACCCTAGAACCTCATTCTCTTGGAAACCATGCCAACCTCTGACACTGCGTCAGCTCCTGCTGTGGCTCTGTTTGCTCTATGTAGAACTGTAGCAGGGGAGCTAGTGCCAGGAGAGGGGGCTACAACTCCAGCTGCTGTCAACCCAGCTGTGGTGGATCCAGTTGCTCTGGCTCAGCTGCTGCTGCCCTGCTGTTACACCCAGCATATGACTGAGTCTTCTGCTATACCACTTACTGCCGCCCAACCTACGGCATCTGCCCCCATCAAGAAATCTCCTCTGGTCCTGAGAAGGCTCGATGCCCCAGTGTAGGGGAATGCCAGGACAGGGAAGTGGGAGTAGGTGGGTTGGTGAGCAGGGGGAGGGGGGATGGGTTAGGGAGGTTTTGGAGGGGAGACCAGGAAAGGGGATAACATTTGGAATGTAAATAAAGAAAATATCTAATAAAAATTATATATATATATCCTTGATGTTGATTTCTTCTTGAAATATTTGTGACACCATGGATGTTTTCACTAGGCACATAAAATGCATTATACCTACCCAATGACTGGAAAGATGGACTCTCAGCTGCTAAGTCCTCTTTGATAGACTAATATTCAGAACTGAATTTGACTCCTCTGGGAAATAGTAAGAGTCAACACAAAAGTTGAAATGTTTTAACTCAAGCTGAGCGCTATCTATTTTTAGATAGGTCATGTCTGCACTGAGTGCCAGCTAATTATGATGATCTCATAAAGCACCGTTTCCACAAATTCTCAGTTAAGAGCTTTTTCCCGTCTTATGTGATACATTAAAAATTTGTGTGTGTGTGTGTGTGTGTGTGTGTGTGTGTGTGTGTGTATGAGCACATGCCCAAGCACACACATATGTGTTCATTTGTTTTTCACTTCATACCAAAACGACTTTTCTCACCACCAATATAGAACATACTTAGGAGCAACGGTTCTCTGTTCTTCTCACCTGGACTGGAATCAGGACAGCTTGAGATATTTGCAGTGTGCCATAGAGGGAGCTATTGACATCTTCAGGTCTTAGACTGTCTGTAAAATATGGATGATGCTTTATAACTTTCAAAGATTTAAAGATCTAATCCATGTAATATGTGTATTACAGGGTCTGGCATGTAATATAGGCTCTCTGTAGGTGAGTTTTGTTTGTTTTTGTTTGTTTGTTGTTTACAAAAATACTACTGTGGTGGCTTGAATATGCTTGGCCCATAGGGAGTGGTACTTTTAGGATGTGTGACCTTGTTGGAGGAAGCGTGTCATTGTAAGAATGGGCTTTGAAGCTTCATCCAATGTGGACGGTCAGTTTTCTCTTGGCTCCAGTCAGATCAAGATGGAGAACTCTCAATTCCTCCTGTGTCATGCCTGCCTGGAAGCTGCCATGTTCCCACTTTGATGATAATGAACTAAACCTCTGAATCTGTAAGCCATTCCAATTAAATGTTGGCCTTTATAAGAGTTATCTTGGTCATGGTGCCTCCTCACAGCAATGGAAACCCTAACTAAGACAGAAGCTGGTACTAGGGACTATGATATTGCTGTAATTGGCCTGACCATGCTTTTGTTTGGAAGAATGTTGATATTATATTTACAAACAAAAATGAAACTTAATTTTATTTTATTTCATTTTTCAATTTTATTTCATTTTAAACATTTTAACTTTAGTTAAAATGTAATTGCATCATTTCCCCTTCAATTTTCTTCTTCCCCTCCAATCCACATCCTTCCCTCCAAATTTTTTCCTACACTTCCACCTTTTCTCAAATTGATGGCCTCTTTTTATTTGATTACTATTGTCACATGTATATAGGTGGATAACTATATAAATACCACCAGCTGAGTCCATTTATTGTTGCTATTGATCACATTAGCTTTGCCTAAAAGTATAGTAGCTATATTTTATAAATTAATAAAATGTTAACTACCCCCCGGCTCTCACTTTGTTTAACTTGTAGTTCTAATTATCTACGTCTAAGGTTGTTCAAGTCCATCTAGATAAAAAACAGTAATTTATAAAGAATTACAGGGTAGCAACAAAAGATGCTCTAATCAATAGCTGGAAAGGAATTTTTAATCCTCCCCAAATCCTTTTCCATTAGAGTGGCCAGAATGTAAGGAAAACAGTTCCTGAGATTAACAGACAATTCTTCCTGAATAAACAAAGTGGTTTCCAGCTACCTCACTGGAACTAATGTGTAATACTTTACAAGAATCATAAGCCTAGAGAAAGTGCTGTGTTAGTAGAGTCTGGCCAGGGGCCAGTCGCATTCTCAGGGCAAGGACCTTACTGTGCTTATTATTTTATCATTCATATATATATATATATATATATATATATATATATATATATATATATAATTCACTAGTATATTGCCATAATAGTAGACTGGATTTAGGAACCATTACAAGCAAATTAATTTCATACATTAATTGCTGTGGCATTGGTACATGGAGAATAATTAGTGTATTGAAAATCAAATCTGGAGATATACCAGATTACATAGAAGAAGTTACTGTTTTTTAAGGGTATCTGTAATAATTGGCTTTAACTGTCAATTTTATTCAATCTAGAATCACTTAGGAAGACAGTCTCTATGAGGGACTACCTAGATCAGGTTAGCATTTTGGCTTTTCTATGGGAGGCTCAATTATTTTAACTGATGTAGGAAAAGCCACCTGTTGTAGTCAGCTAACCAATCTATTGGCTCCCTTAAGTAATTTTTTAAACATGAGTTCTTATAGCACTAAAAGAGATCATATCATTATGTGAAGCTTTGCTTTGAACACCAATCATTTTGTTTTCTTCTTCTCTCATATATTACATCCAGACCACAGTTTCTGCTTTCTCCTCTCTTCCCAGTCCCCCATCACCATCCCCACCTCCCATTCCCCCAGATCCTCTCCATCATTTCTCTTCAGAAAAGAGAAGGCCACATGTCATAATGAATTACAATAAGACTAGTTAGAAATCTTTATATCATGGCTGGACAAAGTAACCCAGAGGAAAAGGGTATCAAGAGCAGGCAAAGAGTCACAGACACCCCTACTCCCACTGTTGGGAGTCCTATAAGAACACCCAGTTACATAACAATAACACGTATGCAGAGGACCTAGGTCAGATCCACAGGCAAAAGAAGGAGACTGTGCACCACAATGAGTGTAGCTTGAGAATAGGAGACCTCAAAGCCCACCCTCAATTACACATTTCCTCTAACAAGGCCATACCTACTTTAATAAGACCACCCCTCCTGATATTGCCACTCCCTATGGGCCAAGCATTGACACACATGAGTCTATGTAGGCCATTCCTATTCAAATCACTACACCACAGTTGAAAGCAGTATTTCTCTAGAATCCCAGGGTCTGATGTAAACCCTATGAATGTAATTTCTGTGTAAGCATTGTAAGATTGAAAAAAGGTCTTGTATTCATCTTAATGTCTCTAAAAATAAAACACAAACTAGATTATGAAAACTTCTAGAACACATGAAGATATTTCTGTAAAATGTCAATAAAGCATGATAATGAGATGTCTTAATGTTCCAAAAGAATGTATTTAAAACTATTATATATATTACTCTAGCTCAGCCTGGAAAGCAACTCTAAAACCAGATCTCAGTCCCAGAGATCTGTGGGGCATTAAAATGCTGATTTATGAGTCATGCTTAATCATCTCACAGTGCACCGGGGTCCAGAGACAGACCTATCTTGGAAGACCTTAGGAATTTCATGAGTTCAGTGGGCACCTACAGTGTATGCATGGGTCATCAGCATCCCGAATTCTCACTTTTGGAAAGGGTGACTTCACTTCCTGTTCCATTCTAGCAGTGCACTTGACTGCAGCCAGAATTTATCCACTGCAGATTCCAACTCCATCTGAAGCTTCTCTGAAGACATGTCTGGGTGAGAACTGCTGCACAGACAATGACTCTCCCATGTCACATGACAAGAAGGGACTGAGGTCATGGAATAATGCAGTTTGGGAAAAAAATGCAAGAGGTGATTCATAGGGAATACCAGGAAACATGAGAAAAGTGAAGTCATTATTTCCTACATATTGTAGAAAACTACAACCTATTAAATTGCTTTTGTATCATATAAACAAAAACAAGGAAATAGTATTTTCATAATTACAGAAACAACTTAGCTGAGTATAAAAGGGGACCTACAGCAAAGAGACTCCAAAATATAAAACTCACTCACTTGTAAACCCACTGAGAACCTCCACCTCTGACACCATGGTCAACTCTTGTTGTGGCTCTGTCTGCTCTGAGGAGGGCTGTGGCCAAGGCTGCTGCCAGCCCAGCTGCTGCCGCCCCAGCTGCTGTGTGTCCAGCTGCTGCCGCCCCAGCTGCTGTGTGTCCAGCTGCTGCAGACCCAGCTGCTGCCAGTCTGTGTGCTGTCAGCCCACCTGCTGCCGCCCCACCTGCTGTCGGCCTAGCTGCTGTGTGTCCAGCTGCTGCAGACCCAGCTGCTGCCAGTCTGTGTGTTGCCAGCCCACCTGCTGCCGCCCCAGCTGCTGCCGCCCCAGCTGCTGCATTTCCAGCTGCTGTCAACCCTCCTGTGGTAGCTCCAGCTGCTGTGGTTCCAGCTGCTGCCGCCCCTGTTGCCGTCCCTGCTGCCGCCCTTGCTGCTGTCTGAGACCAGTCTGTGGTCAAGTCTGCTGCCAAACCACTTGCTACCGCCCCACCTGTGTCATCTCCACCTGCCCCCGCCCCATGTGCTGTGCCACCCCCTGCTGCTGAGAACTTTCTTGAACATAGCCATTCTTTTCTGCCTCCTTTATGATGAAAATAGACCTGTGTACCTCATCACCATCTTGAGAGAGCCCTTTCCTGTAAATTGTGTGTTCATACTCCAGACTCTGGAAGGCTGCCTCTGGTGACTTCTATATCATTTCAGGCTAAAACATGGAATGGGAGGTTAAGAAATTAATTTATAGAAGGAGATGAAAATGGATCCTGAAAAGGTTACTGGGAGGAGTGGAAATGTTAATGTGATCAAAAGCCATTGTATTCATGTACAAAACTCTTAAATAATTAATATGAAATATTGTATTTTGAACAGAAATTAATAAGAATGCAGGTCTTCTCAGCTCAAATGTGGAAATATATGCAGCACCTGTAGAGTCAGGGCAAACCTTTAGAGCTGTGCCTCATGGTGCTGTTTTGCTTTCCTTCAACTGTGACATCTCTGCATTTTGCTGCTGTTATTTCTAAATAAAACTCATTTAATTGGAATAGATATACAAGATTGGTTTTATGTCTGTTGCTTTAGAACTATTGTCTTTGACTAATGAAAACTATCTACAAAGCCCAACTCCACCAAACCTTCCTGATCCTCCTGTCACTTCCTCATGTCACTCCAACATGGTGAGTTAAAAATTTTCAGAAAGGAAGTAACAAGTCAGTTGAGTGAGTTCATGAGCACACCAACCTGTCATGTTCAGAAGACCCTGACTTTTAATCTTCCCATTCTCTTTTGTGTGACGCTTCCTGACCAGTGTGTGCATGTGTGTGGGTGTGCCTCCACACATGCATGTGTGATACAATGCCCTGGATTCTCTGTGGTCCTGTATCCTCTACTTTGATATTTTTGAGTCTTCCTTAACTGCTCATATCACTGCAAAGTGAAGCTTCTCTGATGAGGCCTGAGAGATGTCTGCTTTCTTCAGGAGCACAGGCACTGATAAGCTGCCCATGTTCCAAGATATCACCTCCTAGCCCTGCTCATGCAGGCAGCCCTGCTTACACTCAGTAGGTCACACCTACCCACAGAAAAAGGCATGAAAGAAGGAAGGGGGATGGCTAGTCAGGAGGGAACTGGGTCTGGGAGGAGATGAGACTGGGTGACAGGAAATAAGAAGCACTAAAACACACAGAAATGAAACTGTCAAAGAATAAAAAATTAAACAAAAATAACCAACAAAGAGAACATGTACCTGTTATTAAAACTACAGCCAATATTGTTTTGATTTGCATTTCTCTGATGACTAAGGATGTTGAACATTTCTCTAAATGCTTCTCAAACATTAGAGATTCCTTTGTTGAGAATTCTCTGTTTAGAACTGTACTCTATTTTTTGCTTGGATTATTTTGTTTGTCCATGTTTAAACATTTCTTGAGTTCTTTATATACTTTGGATGTCAGCTGTCTGTCAGAGGTGGAGTTGGTGATCTTTCTCCATTCTGTAGGCTGACATTGTGTACTTTGTCTCACAGAAGCTTTTCAGTTTTATAAGGACCCATTTATTAACTATTGATCTCAGTGCGAGCTGTTAGTGTTCTGTTCAGGAAATTGTCTCCTTGCCAATGTGTTCAAGGCTATTTTCTACTTACTCTTCTGTCAGATTTAGTGTATCTGGTTTTATATTAAGGTCTTTAATCCACTTGGACTTGAATTTTTTACAGGGTGAAAGATATGGTTCTATTTGCATTCTTCTACATGTACACATCCAGTAAGACCAGCAAAATTTGTCAAAGAAGCTTTTATTCCTACTATATAGTTTTGGCTTTGTCAAAACTCATGTATATAGGTATGTGGATTTACTTCTGGTTCTTCAATTCAATTCCATTGGTTAACCTGTTTGTTTATATTCCAGTGTCATGCAGTTTTTATTATCAGGGATGATGATGCCTCTAGAAGTTCTTTTATCATACAGAATTGCTATAGCTTTTCTGGGTTTTTTGTTTTTCTGTATAAAGTTGAGTACTGTTCTTTCAAGGTCTGTAAAGAATTGTGTTAGAATTTTAATGGGAATTGAGTTGAATCTGTAGATTGATTTTGGCAGGATAGCCATTTTTCTATGTTAATCCTACTGATTCGTGAGTATGGGAGATCCTTCTGTGTTCTGATATCTTCTTCAATTTCTGAATCTATGAAGATGACTAAGACTCATAGCAATAGGAGATATGGAGCCTGGACTGGCCATCTCCTGTGACCAAGCAAGACTTCCAGTGAAAGGACTGGGACACCAACCCAGCCAAGAAACCTTAGATCCATAAATTGTCCTACCTGCAAGATGTACAGGGCAAAAGATGGAGCAAAAGTTGAGGGGAGGGTGATCCAGTGTCTAAGCCTAAGACCCATGCCATGAAAGGGAGCCCACTTCTGACACTATTAATAATATTCTACTGTGTTTGCAGACAGGAGCCTCACATAACTGTCATCAAAGAGACTTCACCCAGCAACTGAAGGAAACTGATGTGGAGACCTGCAGCCAAATATTAAGTGGTGCTTGGGGAATCCTATGGAAGAGGAGGGGGATGGATTGAGGGCCCCAGAGGGGATCAAGACACCACAAGAACACCTACAGAATCAACTAACCTGAGCCCATAGCAGCTCATAGACACTAAACTGCCAATCAGAGAGTATGCATAGGATGGACCTAGGCCCTCTGCACATATGTAACAGTTATGCAATCTGAGTCTTCTTGTAGGTCTCCTAAAATGGGAACAGCGTCTGTCTCTGATTACATTGCCTGTATTTGGATCCCATGCCCTTAACAGGGCTGCCTAGTCTAACCTCAACAGAATAGATGCAAGATGCACCTAGTCTTACTGCAACTTGATATGCCAAGTTGGTTAATATCCACAGGAGGCTTCCTCTTTTCTGAGGAGAAGGGAAGGAGGGGTAGGTTTGGGGAGGGGAGGTGAGAGGAAGGGACTGGAAGAAGAGAAGGGCACAGAAACTGAGATCAGGATGTAAAGTAAAAATATAACTTAATTATTAAAAAAAAAAACATGCAGCCAGCTTTTCAGAATAGTTCACTAAAATACTTTCAAGTCTATCGTCACTTTGACTATCAAAAGTATCTACATGAACTTCAAAATGAATGAAGCGCAAAAACAACAACAACAAAAACCTCTTAAATGGAGGAAAAACCTATTAAAATGCCAGTGCATGGATGTTTGCATAAGCATGAAAAAGTGTGAAGATTAATTTTCGGGTGTAAGGAAACAGAGTTATATATAGACAGAAACTTTCTAAACGTATATCTTTGCTACATTCTTCCAATCAGCTTCTGAATATCATTTGCATCCATTTATAGGAAAATTATTTTCTATGGAAGACAAACTTATCATTCTGATATGTTTCCAGGAAACATAAGATGGAAAATATTCATGCAATCAGTACAGAGGGGTCCCTCAGACCTCCACACTCCACCCTTAACTTGCTCCTTCAAAAGCTTTTCCTTCTCCCACTCCTTTTTCCTCATGGCCTATTCCCTTACTAAAAAGAGATATCCTTTCCCTATTAATGTAAATTTTGCCTTCTACTCCAAACACACCCACACATCCTTCTTTTCCTTTCTGCAGCCCCTATTTGTACACTCTGACTCTCTCAAATCCCCAAACCACCTCTCTTTCCCTTTCTGATCATAAAACCCTATGATACTCAAAGATCCTTCTGCCTACATCTTCATACCCCATAACCTTTAACCTAAATCAACTTCAGAGGCCTCAAACTCATCATTCAGTCCCTTTTATCCAAGTGGTTTCTATACCCCACCTCTTCACCCTACAATACTCTCATATTGACAGTCAAAACACAAATCTCAATAAAACCTTTTACCTAGTCAAAGACGTTTACTCCACTAACACTCTTCTTGTCCCACTCTACCCTGTGGTCCCCAACACATACATTATCCTATCTGATATCCTCAGTACACTACTCACTTTTCAGTCCTAGATATTAAAGATACTTTCTTTTCCCACTATCCCTAGATATGTATTCTCAATATCTTTTTGCCTTCACTTGGATAAACTCCATTACTCAACACTCCTAACAACTGACCTGGATTGTCTTTCCACAGGGATTCAAAGATACCCCCATCTTTTCAGTCAGGCACTCACTACAGACCTGACCTGGCTTCCTGCTTTTCCCCTGCTTCAGTATGTGGATGACCTCCTCCTTTGCAGTCCTTCCCTCTCAGCCAATATAACACTGCCTCATTCCTCACTTTCCTTAGCTCCAAAGGTTATCAGATCTCACCTTTCAAAACTCAACTCTCCTCTCAAGTACTCTATCTTGGATTCTCTCTCATCTCAATAAACATGTCACTTTAGACACCTTGCTCATCTCTGCTCCTGATTTCCATCAACAAAATTCAAACTGCTTTCCTTTTAGGGGATGGCCAACTTCCTCTGCTCATAGGTACCTGGATATTCACTTCTAATACATCCTCTATACCAGGCTACTTCTGGATCTGCCCATGAGCCTCGTCTTTCCAATGACAAACAAATCTTGAAATGAAAAGACAAAAATAAACAACACAAATAAAAACCACCCTAATTTAAGCCCCATCCCTCTGCCTCCAAAATCTATGTAGACCTTTCCATAATTACACGTCAAAGAACAAAACAAAAACAAATAAACAAACCCAAATAAATAAACTCCAGTGTCATGGAAGTCTTAGAACACTTTCTAGGACTGACTTTTGACCCTTTCACTTAACTCTCCCAAACTCTGAATAACATCAGTCTGTGGCTGATCTCCCTGCCTGTGTGTTTTTGCTGCAGTCTTTTCTGTTCATCTCTAAATCTAACAAATTTTCTCTCTCTCTCTCTCTCTCTCTCTCTCTCTCTCTCTCTCTCACACACACACACACACACACACACACACACACACACACACATACCTCCTAAGTTGTAGAGGACTACAATCCTTTTCTCTTATCAAAAACTTATCACTCACATTTCTTACCTGTCCTCCTCTTAATCCCTCCACAATTATCTCTTTACTCCATCATCCCCTAGACTCTCTTCACTCCTGTCCAGAGGCTCTCAAAGACCTCCTCCTCAATCCCTCTCACATACAAGAGTGTCCTCTACCTACTTCTGTCTATACTTTTTATTCATATGGCAGCTCTGTCCTGTCGGATGATCACCATGTTACAGAATATGCACAAGTCTAAAATAATGCCATTGTGAAGGTAACCTCCTTAACCCCAGATGCTACTAATCAACAGTAACAATTAATAGCCCCTCATTACAGTTCCAAATCATTAACAGTGTATATAGACTCCAAATATGCTTTCCATATCTTGATAACACACTCAGTCATCTGGGAGGAGTGAGGATTTCTAAATACAAAAGACAACTCAATTACTAACTCTTCATATGTCCATAACTTCCTCAAGGCCTCTCATTCATCCTCTAATGTTGGCTTGGTTGATTGCAAGGCTTAGCAGACAGATCCCTCCATTTTAGTGAAAGACAATAATGGCACCAGATGTCAGCCTTTTATCACCCAACTTTCTTTCAGCTATCCTACTACGTAACCCAGATAACAACATACCTAACCCTCATTCAGTACATCATTCCTTCCTTACATCAAGTCTTTTACTGTAATACAGAATCACTTCTATCCTTTCTCCTATACTGCTAGCTCTTCCCTAGCCCCAGATGGTCCCACAGAACCTGGATGTCAAGGAACACAGCCTGATATTCCTGACCCTGACCAATATTCCAGCTTCCTTGGGTCCCTAACAATAATGCCCAATATCAGCAGTAAACAGCCAGAGAGAATGATACCCATTTAACCAACACCAGTGCCCCAATAATAAAACAAAATGTAGGAAGGTAAGGCTCTCTAATAGGCCTAAGTCTGGCAAACATGGCACCAACAGGTTTTGCCCTTTACCCATCTCTTTCCCTTGCTAAAAACCATTATATTGCATTCCTAAACCTAGCCCCAAGTGTCATTTCTCTTATTTGGCCACTGACTTATTCCTGAGACTTAACACAAAGGTCTGACAATCAAAATTCATTACTTGTTTACACTGGCTAATATGTCTAATCAGGACTTACAAACTTACCCTAGCACAGACTTCTTTTCTCCTTAAAAACTTACTTCTGAAAAAAAAATAAAAAACAAAAACCTGCTGCTGCTGCTGCTGCTGCTGCTGTTGTTTGTTCTCTGCCTCAGTTTGATTCAGAAGTAGACTGGTCCCTGCATGGCCCTCCAGGGCATTAAATATTTTTTGTGCTGAGAATTTAGTGTCTGGGTGTATTCTGCACCACCTCCAAGGGGCCACAAATTATATACATATATAACATATATATGTATATATGTTAAAACTAGGGACATTTTTATATAGTCACAATACAGATAAAAATTAAATTGTGCTTAATCTATACTCTTGTCTATTGTCTAATGTGCATTCCATATCCAAATATTGTTAATACTGCCCTTTAGAGGGATTTCTGTCCATACCTATACATTACATTTAAATATCATGTCTTAGTTCATCTTAAATCTAAAACATTTTCTCAGCCTGTCACGATGTTAGAAGGTTCTGACTGTGCTAAAGAGGATAGGCTAGTCATTATGTGGAGAATGCCTCTGCCTTTGTTTATCTTATGTTTCCCAATAGCTACAGTCAAATTATGCCTTTGACAGAAATAATAAACTAGGTGTCTTTTCAGGGAGTTACTACATGTATCATGTGTGTGTACATACGTGTGCATGACCATGTGTGCCTGCACACACATGTGCATTCATGTATGTGAAGCTGCAAATGTATGCTCATGTTTGTGGAAACCAGAGGACAACCTCACATGTCATGCCTCAGACACTGTCCACTACTTTGTTTTTGAGAGAAGATCATTCACTGGCCTGCCTAGCTCTACCTGTCTCTGCCTCCTCAGTGGCGAGGTGCCATGGACATGCTATCATTCTTGGAGGAGCTTCTGGAGATTGATCTCAAATCTTCATCCCAGCAGAACAAGTACTCTGCCTAGTGAACCATCTTCATGACCCTAAAATGAACACTGATTCCCAGATTAAGTGGTCTTTCACATTAAGTTAGTATTTTTTCCATTTTAAAATTAATTAAAGTTTAATAGAGAAATATTTTGAAATATACAGATATCATGTTCCTGGTCAGACCCATGATTTAACTAATCTTCATTCCACTGTTGTGGATAGCTTTTACCTTCTTTTGTTTCTCTATTTGGGTTTAGTATAGACTGATTCTTTTTATTTCACTTGATGAATTGAAGTCCATCACTGTCATTATTCGTTTTGGTGTTCAAGTGGTCCCATAATGGAGCTGTGAGACTCCCTAAATGACCTGTTGGACATTGGTTCTAATCCTTTGATTCAATCAGGAATCCAAGTGTCCAAACACTAAAAATCCTTGTCCCAATTGGTTTTTAATTAATCAATATAGATGCCAGCAAACAACAGCTAGACAAAGGGATATGGGGCAGGACCCTTAGAGTTGCATGGGCTAGGACACAGGAGGGAGGAGAATGGATCACCATGAAGTGGTGGGAGACAGAAGGATGTAGGAACTGCAGGAGATAGAGTTAGCCAACCAGCCATGTGAGATTTTGGGCAAGTGGCCACTGGCCATTTCCCCAATTTGGCCTAGGGTAGCAGGGGAAGGTTTAGGATTGCCCAAACTTTGAGGTAGCCGAGGCATTTTAAAATTAACTGGGGTGTGTGTGTGTGTGTGTGTGTGTGTGTGTGTGTGTGTGTGTGTGTGTCTTCCATTCGAAAATCCAGATAGCTCTTGAGCCAGTGGGATGCACCAGGAGCCAAAGCAGTGTAGCCCAAACCCACCTCTACAATGCCCTGTCATTAGTGATAATTTGAAACAGGGTAAAGGAAGTATTGTTTCTGCTGCATATCTTAGAGTATTCTGGACAGCCCACCATGACTCGGAGCATCCATGAGCACCACCATTGAGCATCCATGACTCGGAGACAAGATTCACTTCCTCATAGCTCACAGGGAACTATCTCACAAAGATAAGCTTTTCCCAACTACAATTATGCTTCTCTTTGGACATCAAAAGAGATGTGAGCATAATTAGACACATTGGCTTAACTAGCATCGTGAGTGATACACAAAACACAGGCATACACCTGTGACCCAATCAGTGTGATGAACCCTCCCAAGAAGCAGGGTCGACAAATAAGGAAGCAGAGAAGGTAATTCTGTGACAAAGACCAGATAAAATAATCTTAATGCATTAAATAATCTTAATGCACCCAGAAAAGGAAATCTTATACACTTTATCATCAAATATTTAAAAAGGAAACCCAGTAGTCTCACTTAAAGATGACTAGTTCTTCAGTTAAAAGAAAAGCAACAAGGAAATCGTCTAGGCCAGGGTCTCTATACCCTTAGCAGAGTATAAAAGGGAACATGCAGCACTGGGACTTTCAGATTCACTACACCCTCTCCAGTACTAATCAGAACCTCCACCTCTGACAACATGGTCAGTTCCTGTTGTGGCTCTGTCTGCTCTGAGGAGGGCTGTGGCCAAGGCTGCTGCCAGCCCAGCTGCTGCCAGACCACCTGCTGTGTGTCCAGCTGCTGCCGGCCCAGCTGCTGTGTGTCCAGCTGCTGCAGGCCCAACTGCTGTGTGTCCAGCTGCTGCAGGCCCAGCTGCTGTGTGTCCAGCTGCTGCAGACCCAGCTGCTGTCAGCCCACCTGCTGCCGCCCCAGCTGCTGCATCTCCAGCTGCTGCCAACCCTCCTGTGGTGGTTCCAGCTGCTGCCGTCCCTGCTGCCGCCCTTGCTGCTGTCTGAGACCAGTCTGTGGTCAGGTCTGCTGCCAAACCACTTGCTACCACCCCACCTGTGTCATCTCCACTTGCCCCCGCCCCATGTGCTGTGCCACCCCCTGCTGCTGAGATCCCTGCATGGATCCACTTCCCTCTCTATAGATTCAGATCTTTTGTGTATATGTTACAACTTGAAACACATCAAGTGTTTTGATGCTGCATAATTCAGCTTTATGAGTCTGATGAGAAGCCAGACTGTGGGCAGATGGTGTCTGGAACCTGGATTTCATTTGGAAACAGATTTTACTCAATCAGCAGACAGCTGGACAAAAATACTTCCCTGCACACCTTACCCACAGGGCTTTGCAGTTGCAGTAATCTAATATATTTCTGTACCAAAGGAAACCTCACGTTTCTCTGCAATAAAAATTCACTGTGACTGTTGCTCTTTTAAGATGGTGGCTACTCTTCTTAAAAGCCAGTGTATTTGGGGGTTTGTAAGATATTTCTGTCAGTAAAGCACTTGCAGCACAAGCATGAGGACATGAATTCTGTCATCAGAATCCATGGAAAAAGCCAGGTATGGTGGTACATGCTCATAAATTCGGTGTTGGGGAGGCAGAGCAAGAGAATCCCTTGGGCTCCTGAGATAGCCAAGTTGGCAAACTGGTGAAACCCAGGTCCCAGGGAGACTCTATTTCAAAAACTAAAGTGGGCAGATCCTGACATCAGAGTTGACCTCTGGCCTACTAAAACACACACACACACACACACACACACACACACACACACACACACAAGTCTATTTTACCTACAGAACACACAAGGAAATTTTCTTGCTTTTCAGATTCTGTTAATCACTGCCTGAATTTTCCCCAAGTGTCTTTCTATTTCACAGGCAGACTACTGGTTATAACTCCAGTTGCAAGGAATCCAGTACCTTCTTCTGGCCTATTGTGAGCACTGGGTACATACATGGTACACAGACATAAGTGCAAAACACCCATATACAGAAAAATAAAATGAAATGGTAATAGGACAAATAAAAATAAAACCTTTGTTCTCTTCTGTACATTTGTACATAGTATTTTTGCTTGTAATTTTATTCAGAGGGATGAAATTGAACTTTAGAGTTCTACTTTAGATTAAAAAAAAAAGAGAAATATTCCCCCAAAGGATATGTTTACTAATGACATTTTAATAATGACTATCTTCCCATTCTAGAGCACACCTGAAATTTTGAGTTTGGAGAGGAAGCCAGAAGTGCATGCCCATGGACAAGGCACAAAATGGAGTTAAAGCCTCAGCTATTTGCTTTGGTAAAAAGTTAAATTAGCTGAATTTAACCCAAAAGGCATTGCAGTAGACAAATTGCAATTTATCATTACGCTGATGGTGGTATAAATACATAAGCTTAGAGCAAATCCTCAAATCGGAAACTAGAACAGTGGTTCTCAACCTGTGTGTCGCAACCCTTTGGAGAGTCAAATGACTCTTTCATAGGGGTCCCCTGATACCATTGGCATCACAAACATTTACGTTCAGCTTCATAACAATAGCAAGATTACAGTTATGAAGTAGCAACAAAAATAATTCGATGGTTGGAGGTCATGACAATATGAGGAACTAACTGTATGTAAGGGTCACAGCATCGGGAAGGCTGAGAACCATTGCTCTGGGAGATGCGAGAATCAGAATGAAAGTCAATATACTGTATAACTAAAGATAATGCCCGTGGGAAACTGATTGAATTTGAAATAATTAAATAATCTGAAAGGCAGAGATTATACTTGGCGATCTCCAAACCAGAACAAAGTAAAACATGCACCCCACACGAAAACTTGATTTCAAATACAAAGGATCGTTGTTATGATAAAAACCCGGAATAACCTAACCACTTCTCTATAAAAGACTAGCCAAATGAACTGTATTATGCCCACAAAATTGAGTATTGCATAGCTGAAATGCAATGAAAATTATCTGAGGCCATTACTGTACAACGGATAGAAATAGGCCAATGCCGTGGTGCAGTAAGTGAACCAAAGCAAAAGTAACCAAGTGTTATCAAAGCCGACAGTAAATATGAACTTGTATTAAAACAATAACCTGAAGACAGCTTTAAATTAAAAAAAAAAGAAAACCTTTTAAGTTGGTTGATATGCTAATTAGTCTGAGCTAATAATTACCTAGTATACACAGGAGCACTGTACCTCATAAATATGTACAAGTGACATCTGTAAATCAAAAGCAAGCTCTGTCCATAGCGGAGAGAGTGTGCATGCAGAGAACTAAGACAGAAGCAAGACTTTCTGGTTTCCTAATTGTTTTTTGATTGTCTCCATAAAGACAGCAGAAGCCAATCGCAGGGTGAAGAGAAAAAGGTGAGATTTCTGGGTCCCAGGAGGAAAAGAAGGGGACACAGAGAGGATTGGGGATTCAGGCCTGCCTGTGGAGCAGATAAGAGGCAGCAGACATGTAAGTCTATCAGGGCACCTTAAGTATGTAGCCTCTGCCACAGGCGGAAGCCAAGGAAGATGGAAAAGGCTACTGTTAAGATTAGAGTTTGCACCCAACCAACGGACGGAAGCAGCTGACCCCTGTTGTTGAATTAGGGAAGGATGATAGAAGCTGAGGAGAAGGGTGATCCTGTAGGAGGACCAGCAGTCTCAATAAATCTGGACCCCCTGAGATCTCTCAAACACTAGACCACCAAACAGGCAGCATACGCCAGCTGATATGAGGCCCCCAACACATAAACAGTAGAGGACTGCCGGGTCTGTGTTCGTTCAGAGAAGATGCACCTAACCCTCAAGAGACTGGAGGCCCCAGGTAATTTAGAGGTCAGGTGGGGTGGGAGGTGGGGCTATCCACGTGGAGACAGGGGGTGGGGAGGAGGTATGGGATGTGGAAAAGTCAGAGGGTGGATGGGGTTGGGGGGGATAAAATATGAAGTGTAAATTAATTAATTAATTAATTAATAATTTATAATTTCAATTACTTTAAGCGTCATTACTAATTATTCTAGCAATTTGTAGAATTTAACTAGTATGTTGCCTTCTTAAACCTAAAGCCTGTTGTGTAGTTATGGCTAAAGGGAGATACCCACTTCAATGGACTTGTAGCAGCTGGGTGTGGGTTACACTGCAGGTGGATGATTAAAAATATAATATAGCTATATAATATAATATATACAATATAATATAGCTATATCCTAGAGGCTCTGACAGTATCTGACTAATAAGGATGTAGAGGCTCATAGCCATCCATTGAACTGAGTACACGGTCCCCAATGAAGGAGTTAGAGAAAGGACCTATGGAGCTGAAGGGTTTGCAGCCCCTTAGGAGGAACAACAATATGAACTAACTAGTACCCTCAGAGCTCCCAGGGACTCAACCACCAACCAAGGACTATACATGGTGGGACTGATTGATCTGGCAGCATGTGTATAGTAGAGGATTGCAAAGTCAATCATCAATGGGAGGAGAGACCCTCGGCACTGTGAAGGTTTTGTGCCTCAGTGTAGGGGAATGCCAGGGCCAATAAGTGGGAGAGGGTGGGGTGGCAAGCATGGGAAGGGGGGAAGCAACAGGGGTTTGTTCTTGTTGTGTTTGTTTGTTTGTTTGTTTGTTTTGGAGGGGAAACTGGGAAAGGAGAAATTTACATGTAAATAAAGAAAATTCTAATAAAAAAAAGAACATTAAAAAAAAAAAAAGATTAGGGTAGGAAATTCTTCACCCAGCCTTTGAATGACCTGGTCAGTTTTTAAATAATAAAAGTCTCTAATGTTTTAGCCTCAGGGCAAAAGAGGGCAGGAGAAGAGAGTGAGCAGCAGGGCAGTTAGCCTGCAGCACAGCACACAAACAGCAGCTCCTAGCGTTTTCCCAGGAAGGGTGGTTATTGGCAGCTAGGGAAAGCCAGCCAGAATGGCAGTGGCTGTTCTCAGAGCATAGCTGGGAGCTCGGGGAGAACTCCCAGATATGCCTCACTTTGTAAAAGTTATTTGGAACCCAAAAAATAATTTACATAGTTATAAAACAATTGAATTTTAAAGTAATTTTTAGGACAATGAGAAGCAAACATGAGCTGTGTAGCCAATTCCAAGTAACTCTTGAAGTGAGTATTACATTATTAGGACTATGAGAAGCAAGCATGAGGTGTGGAGCCAATTCATGGCCAAATACCTGGCAAACACCACTTAAAGAAGAAGCTTTAAGGACGAGGGTAAGCGTTTACCCTTGATGATGGCACTGAGGGTGTGAGGGGGGCTGGTCACACTGCATCTGTAGTCGGGAAGCAGAGAGAGATGATCATTGGTTCTCTGACCCCTTTCCCTTTCATTCTGCATGGGACCACCACGTATGGGTCACATCACCAACATTCAGGATGAATCTTCCTTGCTTTGTTAAAGTTTCCTGAAAACACTATCTTTGATACCCTCAGACGTGAGTTTCCATTGAGACTCTAAGACCCACCAAGTGGACAATGAAGACTGTACATCACACGAAGCATGCCGATGATGTGACCAAGCATGACGATGATGTGGTAATACATAGCAGTAAATACTCGCCTCGAGAGTTACCATTTGGGGTGAGACAGTTGAATACATTCCTATGATAGTCATACAGACTCAAGTAGGGCTCTTCCTAATATAAAGACTAACAAAAGGAAAAGTTTAATTTCCAGTAAACTAACACAATAACGCCAAAGAAAACACTGGAGAGAAAGGAGGGTAGGACTGCTGATTGACCTGAAGTAAAAAAGACTTTCTGGGAAGAAGCTGAAGAAGGTCCATTCTAAGGAGATGGAACAGGACAGTTCAAGGTATAAAAGTTAAGACTGTTTCTGCTCAGGGGACTACTCAAGGCTATATCAACTTTAACTGACTTCTACATGTGCTGTAGTGGCGTGATGCCTTGGGGGTTTTTGGGAAAGTAAACTCACTACAAAGACCACAAAGCACGAGCAGATCTGGAGCGTGGCCGGTGCTCACGAACACTGATGATCTCTGTGATCTCACTTTTCATTGAAAAGTATAGGAGTGTCAGGATTCCGTTTGTAACATAGCATACTTTAGCGTTTACAGGACAAGCAAAGCCTACTCTGCTCTCATTATCCAGATAGAGTATCTCAGACCCATAATTATTGAAAGAGTGGCAGGAGAGGATGCTTTTCATAGAACTTTTTTTTTTATGAAAAGCAGAATCCACAGCATATGCTGGCTTATCAGGAGACAGATCAAACCCATTCATATTTCATATGCCACACACAGAGGGGCTCCCTAGGGGGATAAGTTGACTCCTTAAACGAGCCTTTGGCATTGAAAAGTGCTCATAAAATGCTAAGCATCTGGGTACAGTCATCACAAGCTATCAATATACCTGTTCCTGATTGTACACAAGTAATTGCTCAGATGACTCTTTTATCCTGTCTCTTTACTGATGCTCTACCAGGCAATAGCTTATGCTTATCTGCAGGAAAAAAAGACAACATTTTGTGAGCCATTCTCAAAATATTGTCAGGCAAGCATAAGTAACACACGTATTGTGTGCTAGCCCCAGTTTAGAAGTTACACAGGCAGAAATAGAAACACGAATGTCATTTCACACATCTTAATTCAATGAATCATAACAATGCAGAAAAAGAAAATTACACCCTTTCTAAACATTGGAATATTTAACCTTGCAAACATGATTATGCCTTAATAACACTAATTAATTTCCTGGTTAGAAAAACAAGGAAAGGAGCTTTGCTCATGGTGACACCACTTGCTGAGCAGAGTATAAAAGGGAATACCAGCCAGGAGACCTTCAGACTCTCAAAACACTCTCTCAGAAACTCACCAAGAACCTTTACCTCTGACACCATGGTCAGCTCCTGTTGTGGCTCTGTCTGCTCTGAGGAGGGCTGCGGCCAAGGCTGCTGCAGGCCCACTTGCTGTCAGACCACTTGCTGTAGGACCACTTGCTGTCGTCCCAGCTGCTGTGTGTCCAGCTGCTGCAGACCCAGCTGCTGCAGGCCCCAGTGCTGCCAGTCTGTGTGTTGCCAGCCCAGCTGCTGCCGCCCCAGCTGCTGTGTGTCCAGTTGCTGCAGGCCTCAGTGCTGCCAGTCTGTGTGTTGCCAGCCCACCTGCTGCCGCCCCAGCTGCTGCCGCCCCAGCTGCTGTATCTCCAGCTGCTGCCAACCCTCCTGTGGTGGGTCCAGCTGCTGCGGTTCCAGCTGCTGCCGTCCCTGCTGCCGCCCCTGCTGCCGTCCCTGCTGCTGTCTGAGACCAGTCTGTGGTCAGGTCTGCTGCCAAACCACTTGCTACCGCCCTACCTGTGTCATCTCCACCTGCCCCCGCCCCATGTGCTGTGCCACCCCCTGCTGCTGAGCCTCCATCCCTTGAATCCAGCTTCTATTTCACCTTTGTCCCCATAGCTGACCACAAGGGCATACAGAGTCGTATCAATGGATGTTGTTTTGCTGAGTTACATCTCTGTGTTTTATTGGACCCAACATCAGCTATTCTAGCTTCAAACCAAAACCCTCACGTGGACCTTTGCTTCCCATCAAAGTGTGAACTGACATCTACTGTGCCAGCTGCTGAGTTGAATCATCCCGATTCTTAACCTTTAGGTTCA
The DNA here is from genome assembly GCA_019843815.1 of Montemys delectorum. Classification (NCBI taxonomy): domain Eukaryota; kingdom Metazoa; phylum Chordata; class Mammalia; order Rodentia; family Muridae; genus Montemys; species Montemys delectorum. The sequence continues at coordinate 22,391 of JADRCD010158437.1, forward strand.
GGTCACAAATCTCAAGGGCCCACAGGTCGACTTCAACAGTTCTCTGCTGTTGATTTTCATAGTCCCTGATTTAATTGTTCAATAAAGATGCTCTTTGATCATTCTTACTCTTCCAGGCGTCCTGTGTGGTGTCATCGGGTCAAAATAAACCACTACTTTCCCACTTAGAAAACCAGTGTGATTGTTATCAATCTCTAATATTTCCCTTTCATCTTGAAGACCTTGTGTCATACCCGTAGGATGGATGACAAGCCTTTTCTGGTGAAAAAAATTTTTTTAGCTACATTTGTCTTTTTTCATCAACCATCTCCTTTGTTTTTAGACAACAGTGAAAAACTCGTGGATAAAGATCAGAAAATTCATTTTAGAAAGACTGTAAATCATGTTCTATGCATTGATATTATGCAGATGCAAACATCTCAGTTATTACAAGGATAGTAGAATCAGTGTCAACTGATTTTTTTTTTAAAAAAATGCAATTAGCACTCAAAGTGCTAAATATGAAGACAGATGATGAATGGGAGAGATTGGGGGGTTATGTTAAACATTATATATGTATAAATTCTCATTTGCAAACAGAGGAAAGATGAAGTTGAAGATGATTCTGATTTAAAGTAACTAAGCTCCAGGATGCTTCTTCTCCCAGTCCAGACAGTTCTCCCACTCCAAGATGGACTCCCTAGCTAGGAAAGAAGGCGCTAGGATATGGAACAGTAGCATCACAGTGGTGTAACTAAAGACCTTCTGTCTCTGGGCCCTACAGAGAAGAAAGAGATCTCTTTTGTTGTTGTTGAAAGACAGAGTATCTCTTTGTTTAAAGATAATGTAGATGCCCAGTCTTGAAAGACAGCAGAGATATTCTCCATCTCCTTTCCGCCTCTCCTCTCTGCCACACATAGCAGGCTCAGTACCTGGCAGCCAGTATCTACAGACCTATGTTCCCTTTCTGTTTGACTTTCCAGTTTTCTTAAACAAGCAACTAGACCCACCCCACTACCCTATATTTGCTTCACATGGAGATTCTTCTCTCTCTCTCTCTCTCTCTCTCTCTCTCTCTCTCTCTCTCTCTGATGTCCTCACTTCCTCTATTTTCTCATTTTAAATTTTATGTAAATGTGTGTATGTACAGTTTTCTTAAATGTATTTTATGTGTGTGAGCATTTTGTCTGCATGTATGTCTGTGCACCACATGTGTGCCTGGTGCTTATGGAGACAATCAGATCCACTGGAACTGAAGTTACAAATATTTTAAGCCACTGTGTGGGTGCTAGGAATCAAAACCAGGTCCTCTGGAAAAACACCAGATGCTCTTAACCTTTGAGCAATCTCTCTAGCCCATAGATATTTTTACATTTGTACCTTGGGCTGTTTAGAATGTATAAAATGTTTAGAATGTATAGAATGTGGTGCACATTTACTCCACTTGCTTTACAACTGCTTAACAATTAACCCTATGGAGAAGAAAGAGATCTCTTTTGTTGTTATTGAAAGACAGGGTATCTCTTTGTTTAAAGATAATGTAGATGCCTTTAAGAATAGCACAGAGAGAGGCATCCTGTTCACTTTAGGGTTACCCAGTGCAGCATTTTAGAACTGTGCCAGCATTTACTTCTTAGTGTCCTATTAAAGGGTGCCCAGGCTATACCCAGTTCTGCTATGTTCTTTTATCTCCCATTGTATATAGAACTGATATAAATAATCAATCCTGTCATATAGATATGTCCAAGAATAAAGCTGTTATTATTGGCAAATCTTCATAAGAAAATCACGAACACACTTATTTCTATCTTGCCAAATTTGGGGTTTTTGACAGCCTAATGAATGAAAAGTAGCATCTCTTAGTATTTTATTTCTTGTATTATGCATGAAAGGATCATATGACTTATTCCACCTCCTGTCATTGCACCCCCCCACACACACACACACACACTCCAAATATTTGCAACGCCTTGAAGCCAATTACATTTTTCTTCCCACTTTCATACATCTTTGCAGGGAACATCTTTTTCCCTTTTAAGCAACTGATCTTTTGTCTAATCTATTTTTTAAGTTTAAATAGTCAATTCTATTTAATTAGAGGTAATTCCTCCATCTCAAATATCAATGAGATTTTTTTAAGTTATTTGATTCACCGTTTTTTCTCTCCTTTCTTTTAAATTTTTTTTCATACAAAATATTTTGATGATATTTTTCATTCCTTTTGCTCCTCTTAGATCTTCCCTTCCCACCAAACTTTGTGTCCTTCCTCTCTAAACAAACAAAACATAAGCTCATGTGGTCATGGCAGACAGACCATAGTTGAGACAATGCGAGCCTGGTATCACACATCACAGGCAGGGACTAGCACTCCTGAGACAATCCCAGGCATCCAGAGGCCCGGCATGCCACTTAGATGAACAAATAAGTTGTGGAGAGATGGAAGAGAAAGAGAAACGGAAGGATATGTGCACAATGAGGAGAGGCAGAACTGGAGACTCAAGGGTACTGAGAGGCAGCCTGATATGAGCAGCCAGCAATGCCCTATACAGCCATGGTAAGGTCCTGCCTGGCCCCCACTGCCACCAAGAGCTATCTATATCTTGGTCTGTGGCCCTGCAGCAGCTGGGATCTGTTACCCCCAAAGGCAGGCAGACATCCCTGGTCTGGGCTACCATTTGGGGTCCTGTTATTATCTGAGGGCTGTATGGAGCTGACCTCACCTCTCGCCTGAGCACTGTGAGAGAGCTGGCCCTGCCCTGCAGCGGCTGCAGCACTCAGGCGAATGGGCAACCTCTTCACCTCGAGTGCGCAGCACAGTAGAGCTGACCCAGGTGCTGAGGGCGCAGGTGAGCCACCCCAAGGGCGTGAGCATGGGAGAGCTGGTACTGAAACTTGTCTGTTGTGTGGTTATGCCCTCCACTCCCTTTCTCCCCTCCCCATAGCATGCAGGAAAGCTGGCCCTATGGTGTGAGATTGGGAGAGCCGGGTTTGCACCTTGCTGGCTATGGCATTGGGTGAGCTAGCCAGAGCAGTGCTAGAGAGCTCACCCTGATGGGTTGGGCTCAGGAGCACTGGCAGGCTGACCAGCTTGGCTACAACCCAGGCCAAGATCCAGACCTTTGAATTGGCCTGTCCCAACGTCTACCCCATCTATGAACTGCTGTGTGTGACGTGGGCTGATCCTGCAGATCCAAAGCTATAGGATTTCCATGACATAGGACAACAACAGGGTATCTGAGAAGAGCCCCAGTGAGAACACAGTATTGATAGTATAGTATAAGCCCTAGACCTCACACCAGACCAATGACTCATTGCAGTTAACATTTGCAAGCAAAGAAATGTGAACTAAAGAATAGTGTGGGATGCGCTGTAACACACTACAGCTTCCACAATGAAGTTTCTTTTTTCTTTTATGGGGAAGGTTGTAAGGGTGGAGGGTGGGTGTAAGGGCACAGGGAGATGAGTGAGACTGAAATGCATAATGTGAAATTCACAAAGAGTCAATAAAGAGAGAGAAAAAAGACCTCAAAAATGAAAGTCAAAACAAACAATAAGACAAAAATAGCAAAGCAAAATAGAATAAAAGTCTACAAAAGGAGTGCTTTTCTAGTAATATCAGAAACATAAATGTGCATCTTTCAATGAGTGAATTACTAACTTATCTTTCTCAAGTATCAAATCTGTCCATCTGTTCCGTGCCCTTTCAAGATGTTCTGTCCTGGAAAATGGGAGTTGAGCATGATTATACTGTGCTTGTCACAAATGTCCAATGTGTGGTTACATCATTTCATATTTCTTACATTTTTATTGATTAAATTTCCTTTTTGAAAATTTCATACATGAGTATAATATATTCTGATTCTTCTCACCTTCACCCTCTCTCATCTCCTTCCCACCACACCAGTTTCCCTTCTCCCTACAAATGCTGCTCCCTCATTGGCATCTTTTTGTTTTGTTTTGTGAAACACTTGACCCATGTGTGTGATACTAAATTTGGTGCCTGGTTTACTCCTCAGTGAGGATAGAAAATAAAGGCAAAGGCCTCATCTCTCCCAGAATTTATCAATAGCCAATAGCTGAGCAGGAATGATTGGAGCCCCACCCTAAGCCATAACTGACTGCTGACAGGGCCAGTCTTGTGCAGGATCAGTTTGGGTGGCAGAAGCTGTGCCTTGCTTGGAGGATGATGGTCAACAGGCATCCTCCCTATCTTCTCATCTTATATTCTTCTAGTGTCCTCTTTGGCGATGTCCCCTGAGCCTTAGAGAGTGTGATGTAAGAGTCTAATTTAAGGGTAAGTGTTTGGTTGCTGCTTGTTCTCAGCACTTTGAGTAGCTATACAATCTGCATTCATTGCTGCTGGCTGCAAATAGAAGTTTCTCTGCTTAAAACTGAAAGTAGCACTTGTCTATGGGGATAAGTATGCGCATCTAGAAGACAGTTTGACTCTATATTAATTTATCTAAACAACAGTAATAAGTCTCCTTCTATGACTTTTCTAGATACCTGTTTTCACTTGGGACTGGATTCCTATTAACTTATCTTAGAAGCTTTTTACATTGTACTTAACGTGTGTGTGTGTGTGTGTGTGAGAGAGAGAGAGAGAGAGAGAGAGAGAGAGAGAGAGAGATGGCTTAGTATGCAATATTTTTAAAACCTCTATTGACTTCATTCTTTGACAACTTCATAGATGTATAATATGTGTCCTGGTTATTAGTGTTCATTTTTCATGCCAAAATTGTCAGAGGGTTTGATTGCAAAAGAGTATATGTTCACACTCGTGAGACAGAAGCATATTAAACTGAGACTCTTTTTGCCTGGAGAGGCTCCTTTGTGTCTCTTGGCTTTATAGCCAACTCTAGCTAACATCATTGAAATGTCTATTGCAGCAATGCTTTTCCTTTCTACATTTATTCTTACAACCTTAGACAGGCATTTACCTTTCACTCCTGTGATACGACCATGGCCTCAATGTTCTTCCTGTTTCCTGTCATTCTCACACCCCCAAATATTTGCAAGGCCTGGGTGCTGCTCACATTTTTCTTCCCACTTAATGACACAACATTCAGTATATAGTCAAGAAAATCCTCAAATTCCCTCCATTGTACTCATTGAGTATCATCTTTCTCTGCAATCCACACATGATTGAACAGGTTGCTGAGCCCATCCACAGCTGAAACAGAAGTCCATCTAAGCCAGTGTTCATCATCTGAACCTTCAACCAACTAGATTATCTCTGTCATTGATAAGTGACTTTGGTTTTAATAAATCCCATATCCACTCAACTGATCTCTCACTCATGACTGGGCATCACACTAATAAATGCAAGTGAGACATTTCCTTGAGACTAAGACCTTTTAGGCTTTACCTTGGAAAGGGGGATAAGACAAAACAATTCCGATGTGATGTAATACTCTAGAACAGAGACAATGGGGAAAGGAAGGGTGAAGGCAGTAAATGTAAACAAAGATCAGAAGTGAGCTGTGCTGGACGTTGAAGGATGAGTAGGAGTTTGCTAATGCGACAAAGAAGAAAACTTTCTAGGAAAATAAAATATTCTAGGTCTAAGGAATGACACCAGATCATCATTCTACATATTCCATGAGAGACTGGCTATGTCCCTTCAGTCCATTTGGGACCTCAGTGTAAGGAATTAACAAGAATTGCACCCATTTCATAGAGTCCTCGAGAACTGTAAATAAGATAACAATTACAGAGGACGTCAAAAATTCCTGGCACACAGTAGGTATTCAACAAATTGTAACTATCAGTGTTATCTCACCGTCCACTGGGAATGCGCTGACTTAAATACATGATGGTGATTTTATTGACTAGTCCAACGACCCTTGGAAAATCTGACAAGCTGTTTACCGTGTACATACCATGTCCCCTTAACCATCTGTAAATAAAAGCTTATGACTTTATTTGTAGCATATCTGAAGCAAAAACTTCTCCAATATACATTATTGAGGAAAAATAACTCAGAATACGAAAGAGGCATAGCTTTTTAAATTATTTTTATTTATTCTTTGAGAATTTCATGCACATAGACAATATATTAAGATCATTACTTGTACATCTTCACTGGGCTTGTTGGCTTATCAAAAGGCTGATCAAACTATGCCTTTAACTCACCCCACTCTGAATAACATGGAACTAAAAATTAATAATTTTTAAGGACCCATCATGCCAACATGCTTTTGCTATTCAAAAGTAATTATCACTGCAAAACTGTTTTACCTTTGAGAGATTAAATAAAACAAAACCGCTAGGACCCTCGCTGAGCTTGCTCGCACCAGACTATTTGAGAAATACAGTACTCTTCGTTGACTGCAAGCTACCATCCACCTTGACACTCCCCAAATAGCGTTGTGTTTCCCCACCTGTATCCCGTAAGGCCTGAGTCTAACCTGTTGTTGCCAGAGATATAGTCACCATAAAGTCCATTCTGAACATAGTTCCCCAGGATAAGACCAGAAATAAAGAATTAACATTCAACCCAGAGAGACAAAGTCATGGACTGCGTCTACTTTAGGGGATATAATATCAAAGGGAGAAAAGGAAAGTTGATTCTCTTGGGCTTTGCCAAATTGGGTAACTTGGAATTTAGCAGGAAAAGGAAGTAGCCTTTTCTATTTATAGATAAGCACAACTAATTAACTCAAGCTAACTGATCTTCTGTAGTATAAACAAGAGTCACGTGGCTAGTAGTCCTCGGCAGGGTATAAAAAGCAGGAGACAGCAAGGGAAGAGACCAGACTAGGAACTCTCCCCATCTTGTAAGCTCATCCATAACCTCTACCTCTGACACCATGGTCAGCTCTTGTTGTGGCTCTGTCTGCTCTGAGGAGGGCTGTGGCCAAGGCTGCTGCCAGCCCAGCTGCTGTCAGACTACCTGCTGTAAGACCACCTGCTGCCGGCCCAGCTGCTGTGTGTCCAGCTGCTGCAGACCCAGCTGCTGTGTGTCCAGCTGCTGCCGCCCCAGCTGCTGTGTGTCCAGCTGCTGCCGCCCCAGCTGCTGTGTGTCCAGCTGCTGCAGGCCCCAGTGCTGCCAGTCTGTGTGTTGCCAGCCCACCTGCTGCCGCCCCAGCTGCTGCCGCCCCAGCTGCTGCATCTCTAGCTGCTGTCAACCATCCTGTGGTGGGTCCAGCTGCTGTGGTTCCAGCTGCTGCCGCCCCTGCTGCCGCCCCTGCTGCCGTCCCTGTTGCCGCCCCTGTTGCCGCCCCTGTTGCCGTCCCTGCTGCTGCCTGCGTCCAGTCTGTGGTCAAGTCTGCTGCCAAACCACTTGCTACCGCCCCACCTGTGTCATCTCCACCTGCCCCCGCCCCATGTGCTGTGCCACCCCCTGCTGCTAAATCTTCTCTTTGAATGTGCCATTAGCTCCTTAATCTCTGCAGATGAAGTCCTTCCTTCTAAGTGTTTGAGGGACTTGATCTACCGAGTCCCAGAAGTCAGACTTGTGTACATTCTGACTTCTGCCCAAAGTTCTTCCTAAGAATGATTTTATCAAATACCTCTGAATAGCTTAACAGCTCTCCCTCAACATGTCTCATTTTGTATTTTTATCTATTCATCATGCTGGAGGAATTTAAATTACCCCGGCACTTGGAGGAGCAGGCATTTTTAACCCTTATGACATTTAATTCCATGAATTGCCTTTTATAGATTTTACAAAGGTTGTTCATACTTTACTACTTCTGTGTAACAAAAATAAACATCCAACACAAGGATGATGAAAATTGAATGTGACTGCTTCTTTCTTTAAATATATATATACATAAGTATGTAAATAAAAAAGAGGATGAGTGAAATGGTTTAGTGGATAAAAGCAGTTAGTTAATTAACAAACCTGTTCATCAGAGCTGTAAACCTGGCATTCACATGGTGGGAGGAGACTGACTCCATAAGTGGTTCTCTGATTATATGCATGCTGTGGTAACTGCAAACACACACGTACAGACACACACACACACACACACACACACACACACACACACACGAGAGAGGGAGAGAATATTAAAATTAAAAAAAGAGAAAGAAACTGTACATATGTTTCCTGGGTAAATGGTTTTTTTTTTAATCTTAGCTAGATAGTTAGTTACCTAGTTAATTTTTGAGATTGTATTTTAATTACGACATTTCTCCTAACAAATCCTTCCATGTATTCCAGCCTACTCTCCTTCAAATCTATTACCTCTCTTTTCATCAGTTGTTGTATGTACATATTCCCAAATATAACCTACTGAGCCTACTATAGAAAACCACAACCAATCACTATGCAGAGTTCTTCCTCACTTGGGTCTTCCTTCTTGCTTAGCCTCTTTGGGTCTATGGAATATAACATGGTGCCTGTCTTTTATGGCTAATATCCACCTCTAAGTGAGTACATACCATGCATGTCCTTTTGGGACTAGGTTACCTCCCTCAGGATGATATTCTCAAGTTCCATCCATTTGCCTGCAAAATTCATGATGTCTTGGTTTTTATTAGCTGAATAGTATTCCATTGTGTAGATGTACCAAATTTTCTTTATCCACTCTTCAGTTGATCGATCTGTAGGTTGTTTCCAGTTTCTGGCTATTACAAATAAAGCTGCTGTGAACATATTTGAGCAAGTATCTTTGTGAGATGTTGGAGCATCTTTTGGTTATATGCCCAGGAGTGGCATAGCTGGGTCTTGAAGTAGTTTTGCTTGCAGACAGGAGTGTATTGTCCTCTGAGAGGCTCCACCCAGCAGCTGACACAGACAGATACAGACAGCCACAACCAAACAGTGGATGGAGCCTGGAGAGTATTATGGAAGAACAGGAAGAGGGACTGTGGACCCTAAAGGGGATAGGAACTCCACAGGAAGAGCAACAGAGTCAACTAACCTGGACCCTTGGGGTTCTCAGAGTCTGAACCACCAACCAAAGAACAAACACAGGCTGGACCTAGGTCTCCCTGCTCATATGGAGCAGATGTGCAGCTTGACCTTCATGTGGGTCCAGAACATCTGGCTATCCCAAAAGTTGTTTCCTGTACGTGGGATATATTCTACGAGCTGGACTGCTTTGTCTGGCCTCAGTAGGAGAGGAAGCACCTAGTCTCACAGACACTTGAAGTGCCAGGTTTGGGGGATACCCAGGAGGGCCATCCCCAACCTACTCAGAGGAGAAAGGGAGGGGAAATGGGGAAGGATTGTAGAAGGAGGTGGCCAGGAGAGGGCAGTGAGCAGCATGTAACGTGAATACGTTAAAAAAATTAAATTAAAAAAAAAAAAAGCAAACATACATGAGTCAAACTTCTGACAGAAGTGAAGTGGCATTGATCACTGCCTCTCTTTCTCTAGAAAGTCTTCTTTGTGTCAAGTAAATTAATCACTTTTTAGTTTTTTTTTTTTTAGGAGAGTGGGATTAAAAATAATGGAACAGCCGTGAGTACATAACAGGGAAAACTATCTGGGAAGACTGAACACAGCCCACACCACTTTTTAGACCTGTTGAGGAATTAAAAACAGCCAATGGGCAGCTTAGTAAAATCTTTATATGTTCTACCCCAGAGTCAAGTGTGGTGAACCTTGTGTCTACATGCATGTTTCACGATGGCAGATTATCAATGGGGCATTCATCCTCCTGTACAGGAAGACCATTTCTGAGGCAGACAAGTGATGCGGATGAAAGCTGGGCAGAGCCCATTGCTGTCGCTGGAGGTGGTGACTTTCCCCCAAGGCACTCCTTTTTCTGAGTGGCGTGATAAAGAACTACATTTCCTTCCTTCATTTAGACAGGTTTCAAGCATGTCATTCCATGTTCTGAACTCCCTCAGAAGACTGCCTAAGTCTGCTCATGAGGTACTCTTCCAGTTTTGTTTTGTCTTAGTATCTAATTCCACTCTCTTTCCTTCCCTTCCATGAGAGCTTTGATACCCCAGAACATGTCTTCATGAGCCTTCAGCATGCTGATCTCTGCCTCAGCACATGCTTTCTGGAAATTTCCACCTGTTCCAAAAACCTGTTCATGATCGATGATTTGAGAGCTGGAACCATTCATTAGAATGAAGGTTCAATCTCTGTGTGCCTCTGTACTGGCTAGTTTTGTGTGTCAACTTGACACAGGCTACAGTTATCACAGAGAAGGGAGCTTCAGTTGGGGAAGTGCCTCCGTGAGATCCAGCTGTGGGGCATTTTCTCAATTAGTGATCAAGGGGGTAGGGCCCCTTGTGAGTGGTGCCATCCCTGGGCTGGAAGTCTTGGGTTCTATAAGAGAGCAGGCTGAGCAAGCCAGGAGAAGCAAGCCAGTAAGAAACACCTCTCCATGGCCTCTACCTCAGCTCCTGCTTCCTGACCTGCTTGAGTTCCAGCCCTGACTTCCTTTGGTGATCAACAGCAATGTGGAAGTGTAAGCTGAATAAACCCTTTCCTCCCCAACTTGCTTCTTGGTCATGATGTTTGTGCAGGAATAGAAACCCTGACTAAGACAGCCTCTTAGAAATAAGAATACAAGCATGATGACAGAAACATGTTGCTAATCCATAATCCATGAAGAAAATTATAAACTTTATATAAATAACATGTATTCCTTTCTAGGATAACATCTCTCTCTCTCTCTCTCTCTCTCTCTCTCTCTCTCTCTCTCTCTCTCTCTCACACACACACACACACATACACACACACACACACACACACACACACACACACACACACAGTCTTTAGAATTTAAAGCAACACAATAGTCTGTGTCCAAAATTCCTGTTTGTGAGTCATTGCTAATCTCATTCAGGATCCATTGGTATGCAATGTAGCCTCCTTAAACCCATCCATACTTGGGCTTTCCCCCCAGCCCCCACCTCCTTGGACCATTTTCCCCATTTCCTCTCTAGGACCTTCTGACATGGAGTCTTTGTCCAAGATTCTGTAGCGTGTAAAATTCAAGCAAAATCAGGAGGTGTTCAGAAATATTTTTGACTAATTGATAGTTTTCCTAGCAGTAAGAGTAAAAATGGGAAGTCTGGGGCAAAAAAGAATAGATGTTATGATTTTGTTAGTGCCTCCCTTCCTAGTCCTTCTCATGGCTGTAGACATGTGAGTTGAGCAGTGTGTTTGTTGATGGACATCTGCAAACAAGTCTTTCACTGCAAATCGAGTTTCCTGCAGCTTTCTACACATAACCTTTATCTGGTGACACACCACTATAAATGTCTCATAAGCAATATGAATATCTGGATAATGGATTTGATAAGTCAACAGTCACTTTTGAACTATTTCCTGTCTTTTCTCCAATCTATACAATGGCCTATTCCTATGCCTCCATCCACTCCACAAGCCATTATCACAAAGTAGAATGTGCTGCGTTAGAAGTTTGACACAGAGGGTCATGACATGTGAGAGGGCCATTTAGCAGGGCAGACACCATGCAGGAGGAAACATCTCTGCTGAGCCTTGATAGGTGAGCAGCATTCCAAGAAGATGAAACACCTCCAGCAGAGGCTACAAGCTTAATTCTTCATACTCCCTCTGCTGCTCAGGGGCAGGTTCAGCTCACGTTGTATTTCCTCTTGGATGTTTTGGCTTTAGTCTCTTTGTACTTCTTTCACCTCCTCTATCAGAAGAATGAGTAGACTTCATAGAACTTTGTTAAAAACAAAAGAAAGACAATACAATCACACAATGCCTGATGCACAGTAACACTTTACAAACTATATCCCCTACATAAACCCACACAGTATCTACTATGTAGCAACATTTTACAAACTACACTCCCACCAAGGGTATACGGAACACATTCATAAACTGCATATTTTGATTTTAGTTGTTTCATTTAAGTCACTGGAATTCTCATAGAAAGGAGTGAGGGCTACTTGCTCTCTGCTTAGAATAGCCAGCAGAAACTCTTTGATATATATTGTCAAAGTTAGGATCTCTCTCTCTCTCTCTCTCTCTCTCTCTCTCTCTCTCTCTCTCTC
>JADRCD010158439.1:0-11035 GCA_019843815.1 Montemys delectorum
CACACACACACACACACACACACACACACACACACACACAAATGTACCAAAAAGAAAAAAAGTCAGAAAATAAGAAACTGTCCCAGTGTTCAATTCAGATATCAGCTCAACTGAGACAACTTTCTTTTTTGCTTTTCAGCTCACAGACTATTAAATATATTAAATAATTGTGGTATTTAGACTAAAACAATGATTAAGGCAGTGAACAAGACCCAGGTGTGGCGGCACATATTTTTAATCCCAGCTCTAGGGAGGCAGAGGAAGGTGAATTTCTGTGTGTTCAAGGCCAGTCATGTCTACATAGTGAGTTCCAGGACAGTCAAGGCTGTGTAGAGGGATCCTAGAGCAGACCCTTATAGCCCAGAGAAGCCACAAGGAGCAAGGGATCTCATAGCTGGGGAATAGAGTAGAATAGTGTAGTGGTAAATCTGCCCAATCTAGGCATGCAGCTTATAAATATTGTAACTGAAGGCCCTATCTCAAAAAAACAAAAATATAATAATAATAATAATAATAATAATAATAATAATATAGTGAGTAAGAAGTTAACTCAGTCTTGCTTTTTTATACCTCTTTCAAAGGACCACCCTGTCTGTCCTTGCCTGAACCTGCTCCATGTCAGGCTATATTTACCCTTGTAGGCTGGGTATAGAAACCACCAACATCATCCTTCTTGACACCCTTGGCATCATGGTTACCTGATATAAGGTTTCAAGATCCGAGAAGTATAAGGGCTGATAATACTTTGGTCCACAGCCAGATCTTCTGATCCCACCAAACGATACAAAAATCTGGTGGTCTGGTGCCGGAATCCCTTCCTGGCTGGTAAGGCAGTCTGTGAGAAGAAAACGGTTTATATAAAAACAAAAAACTATTCAAGAATGGTTGTCCTCTACAGCTAATGATCTTTCTGAGTGTCAGGAGTAGGTCTTTATAGACTATCAAACTAAAAGGTAAAGTTTTGACATATACTTCACAGGTCTGGATGAAAAAAAAAAAAAGCTAACATAGGTGGTCTATTTACTATTTATTATGCAATCGTATGCTGTTATGTTGTTATGTTATGATGGTTAAGAACCATCAGGCCCAGCCAGGCAGTGGGGCGCACCCACCAGAGACTAGGCATAGATGTGGCCTTAGTTGGGCAGGAATTGGGACAGAACTCTAGGTTTCACATGCTTGCTTTAGAAGCTCCAGAGCTGTACTGGCCACACTGGTGGTGTGCTGTTCTCTGCTGAGGGCTGCTAACTTGAGGCCGGCCCTAGGTCATGTAGCAACAGAACACCGCAATTAGGGCTATAACAGCAAAGAATGCCAACAAAGATGAAAAGACCTTTACAAAGGGGGTGCCAAGGTGAAGCTTAGAAACCGAGTTGTCTTTTAGAGTCAGTTTGCTCTTAGCCTAGAAAATAACTTGTTGAAAGAGCAAGATTTCTTCCTTGGTAATTTGCTCTCAGACTTCTCTAGCCTGGAAACCAAACTCCCAAAAGCCAACTTTGAAATTCTTCCAAGACTTCAAGTGAGTTTCAAAGCAGTCTTTAAAACTGTGGCTGTGGCATGCAGTTTCCAAACACAGCCACTAGCAACACCCCCCACCCCTGCAGGTACAATGGTTGTAAAGAACTTTGACCAATCAGAGTTGCAAAAGCAACGGCTGGAGCTTCAGTCCCAAGTCTTCCACTATAAGCACAATACACAATGCACATACGGCTTCCAGGTGGATGACAACAAGCCCCATGGAGCCGGGACCCGGACAGGACCCCAATGACTCACAAACTAAAAGAACCACTCTGCTGAGGTCAGGCAGAGGCAGAAGTTCGAGAAATATTTAGTACTCATTATGTCAAGTCACCAAGTGTGCGTGTGGCTTTCAATGCCATGCCAGATAATTTGTAGACCAATTGTTATCATCAGGACCTCCGAAATCCGTGATGTCACATAGATGGGCCCCACAGACCTGTTGCCAAGGCAATAGCCACCATATTCCCAGAATCCATTGGGTTTACCTCCCACCTTTACCTGTGACCATGTCACCATCCATATATATAAGAGGAACGCCCCTCCATATCTCCCCCCACCCCCACCCCCGCTCTTCCCCCCTTTCTCTTTCCGCCACTACTTCATCCCTCTCTCTCCCAATAAACCTCTTACATGTGGAACTGTTGTGGGCCTAGTGTGCTGTGTTCAGACTCGAGCTGCTATTCTAACACATCACCCATCAATCAATCCACAAAATACTTTCTCACCCTTAATGGTCTCATGTGAGCCACGTAGAATATCACAGATGTTATACAGTTCCCCTTACCTCTGCAACGTCTACTCTTCTCCAAAATGCCTTCCACAAGTCTGGACCACCACCTCTGCCTCCTATTGGCCCACTCTTGTCCCACACCATCCAGTCTCCAAACAAAGGCCACATACTTTTTTAAAAAATAAACTAACCAGGCATGGTGGCATACACCTTTAATCCCAGCACTTGGGAGGCAGAGACAAGCAGATCTCTGTGAGTTCAAGGCCAGCTTGGTCTACAAAGTGAGATCTAGGCCAGTCAGAGCTACACAGTAAGATCTTATTTAAAAAGCAAGCATCAACTCATGCCCCCTCGTTCACAATTCCTATATGGTTTCCCACTGTATGTCCAGAATATATTTCAAAGTCCTCATCTGTGCCTTGCAGGGAACTTGCAAGACCTGACTCTGTTACACTCTGGCCTCATCTCCTAGGACCACACTCCTGTGATGCCATGATGTTCCCAATCACATCTATCAGTCTTTTTTGTGCCTCAGGGCCTGTGTCTGGCCTTCCATCCAGTATTCTTCCTCCTGGCATTTTCTTGTCAGCACTTCTTGCAAGGTTACCTCCCTCAAAGACTGGTTTTAATTCCCAGGAACACAGCGGTCCTTCCGTGACACACACACACAAACACAGATACAGACACAGACACACACACACACACACAGACACACACACACACACACACTCACGCACACCCTCAGTCATTGGATCGTAGCTGGGTGAGCTAACCCTATCACTTCCCTGTTTGAGAATGTCAGCTACAGAGGATGGAAACCTACCTAGCATTAATTCACTATGGCATCCCAGTTAGAATGGTGCATACTACTCAACTTACATTTAACAAATCGCAAAGTGGTGGAGAAAAAACAGCTTCAAAGTCAAGTAACACGTGACAGTGTTAAATGTGCTTCTTTAGGTGTGCAAACCCAGCCTGGTAAAACCACAGACACTAATGCAGGCTGAGGAAAAGCCTAGGAAAAGAAAAGCTGGCTACAACAAACAATGCAATGAGAACAGAGCAGGCTCTGCACCAGAGGGGCTGGAAAGGCCGGCCTCATTACACCCCTCTCAGAGGCTGCTCTGAGTGGGTGACTGTCTGCTGGATTCTTCCTGAAACAAGAGGAAAGGCACCACTGTAGTGAACTGAGCATCCCGCATCCCAGGAATATACACTAGAGGTGTAAAGCAGCAGCGAGGATGGGGGGGACATTAGAAGTGATAGAACTGGGCCTCTTTCTTTATGGAACACTGAGCCAGCATGGCTAGACCACCTGAAGAGATGGAGCATGCTCCAGAAGCACACTCAGTGCAGGGATGCTGAGATTCCTGGGAAAGACATTTAACAGTGGTAGTTGATGTTATACACTCAAAGGGGCAAGCATGCAAGAGCAGATGGTAGTTTAAAAAAGAGCTGCAAGTCCTAAGAAAGAAGTAAATTAATGCAGAGAGCAAAAATTCCAACAGAAACTCAGAATGTTTTTGACAGTGGACTAATCAATAACCTTCTAAACAGAGTGTAGAAGAGTTGTTCTAAGCTTGAGCATCTGCAATAAAACCTTCCCAAACCAAAAGGCAGAGGAAAAAAAACTAAAAATGAGTGCAGCAGAATGCCCAAGAGTTGTGGGAAACCAGGAAAAGATGACAGAAAACCAGTCAGCAGTTACAACTTAGTGCCTGACACAAGCCGAAGATGGAGGGACACAGATAACACCTAAGCTGTGGAATGCCAACCTTCAGGGTCAGCAGCTATGATTATCTGAAGGAGACCTAAACAAGATTGGGCTCACTAACTGTCCATACCCCTCCTCCAGATGGTAAATGGTTAATACAAGGTGCTTATGAGGTCACTCCTCTGCCCAAGATTTTTTTTTTTAATTATTTATTGACAAGCCAATATATATAGTGGCACACACCTTTTTTGTTTAAGATTTATTTATTTATTTTATGCCTGAGTGTTCTACCTGTATACACACTTACATGCTTGAAGAGGACATCAGATCACATTACAGATGGTTGTGAACCACCATGTGGTTGCTGGGAATTCAACTCAGTCTATCTGGAAGAGCAGCAGCCAGTGCCTGTGCCATCTCTCCTACCCTGTGCTCAAGATTTATGAACAGTTAATGCAGAGATTTCCCCCTCCAGTGGTATGGCTGCCCATCAGGTGCCCATGCTCCTATAAGTAACCCTTTCCATTCCTGCAAGTAATTGTGATATTAGTGTTAACTGTCAACTAGACTTAATCTAGGAGCACCTTGGAAACTGGCATCTAGGAATGCCTGCTGAGGGGTTATCTGGATGGCATTAACTGAATTGGGAAGATCTGCCCACTGTGGGTGGGGCCACTTCCTAGCTGGGACAGTAGATTCCATCTGACTAGCTCCCTCACGCTCTCGATGCTCCAACTTCCTCTCTATGGTGGACTGTACTTGGAAGCGTGAGTCAAGAGAAACCCTCTCTCCCTAAGCCACTGCTGTCAGGGTGTTTTCTCACAGCAATAGGTACGGAAGCTAAAGCAGGACCCTAACTAAACTCACGGACTTGACAGGCACTGTTGTTTTGGTCTATTGTTGGTGGCAGATCTGGGCAGAGAGATGTCTGCTTCTCCCCAGGGAAGGTTCACACAACAACTGCTAAGCCAAGAGTAGAGTTGCCAGATATGAAAGACAGAAAAAGCAATGAAAATACACTGAAGAACTGAAACAGAAAATCTGGAGCTTTCAGAAGATGGGAGAATTAAAAAAAAAAAAAAAAGAGCCCACAAAATAATTAATTAATTAATCGACATTGGCAATGGGGTTCTCATGGCAAGGCATGGTAGCTCACACCTTTAATTCTAACGCTTAGAAGGCAGAGGCAGGCAAATCTGAGTTCCAGTTCAGTGCTATACAGTTAGATCCTATCTCAAATAATAACAAAAGAAATTGGGCTCTCAGGAGCAACCAGTACATAAGACAACAATGAAGTTACAATTTCAAAATGTCAAAAAAGAAAACAAAACTAAAACTTTGTAAGTTATTTAGATGTAAGAGTGAAAAAAAGGGCTGGAGAGATGGCTCAGGGGTTAAGAGCACTTCCAGAGGTCCTGAGTTCAAATTCCAGCAACCTCATGGTGGCTCACAAAGATTTGTAATGGGATCTGATGCCCTCTTCTGATGTGTCTGAAGAGAGAGACAGTGTACTCACATATATACAATAAATAAATAAATCTTTTTTAAAAAGTGAAATAAAGATATATTCTAGGCACACAGGTTTCCAAAATATACCTCAAAAAGTCCCTATTTAGGGATGGTGAGGTGACTCATTAGGTAAAGCCTGAGTCCTGAGTCCAACGCTAAAAACCCATGTGCTGAAAGAGAACCAACTACAGCAAGCTGTTTTCTGACCCCCACATATGTGCTATGGCATACACATGTGCACAATAAATAAATAAATAAATAAATAAATAGACAGAGAAGTACATAAATAAATAAATGTTAAAAGAGACCATATTGCAAACAACTGCTAGAGAAAGCAGTTCAGCAAAAAGTTAGTACAGGGAGAAATAAAGAAAAATCAGAGTCCACTAACACTTATATAAACAACGCAAGAGGAAAGAGAACAAGGAAAGGCACTGTGAGGGAGGGGCCATCAACAACACAACACTTAACAGTACAGAAAAACACATCTTAAGTCAGGACCTAGGGCAGTCGTGGTGATGGATCCCTGCAGGTCAAGCCCAGTCTGTGCTCATTTTAGTAAATGAACGCCCTGGGGTGGGAACGGCTGCAGATATTTACTACTACAGCCGCTTCCATCACAGGTAGGTCTCAGCTCCAACACAGACTATGAGGCGTACCGAGCCTGCAGTACTTACTATCAGCACCTTTACACAGGAGGAATGCCAATTCAAAACAGGGAATTCCTAAGGCAAAACAGAGGAAACAGAGGAGCAAATGGAGATAACTCCAGAAAGGGCCCCCACACAAGCTCTAAGCACACCCAGAGGAAAAGACCTGGTGCCTGACATGTCACTAACAATCAGACATGTGACAAAGATTCTCAAGAGAGTCCAGAAAGGACAAGAGAAAAATATCAAAGATTCTCGTAAACAACCAAGTCACAGAGAAACAAATAGGAAACACAAGATGTTCAACCTTATCTGTAATCAAAGAGATGTAAATGAGATAAGTTTACAGTTTACAGCCATTGAATTGGTTTGGGCAGATGAGGGTCAAGTGCTAATAAAACTCGGTCACTGCTGCTGGTGGGGCAGCCTAGCAGTCCCCAGTGGAATTAATGTTGTCAGAGCACTGGTTGAACTCTCGCAGTGAGAAATGCTGACCCCACATTTCTTCATGATGAGGCCTATGTACATAGATGCACACACACCCACAGCTCCAGCTCAACAGGGTCTAGGCTACTACGTGTCCTCAACAAATCTGTCAGTCACAACCATGAAACAGACCA
The DNA here is from genome assembly GCA_019843815.1 of Montemys delectorum. Classification (NCBI taxonomy): domain Eukaryota; kingdom Metazoa; phylum Chordata; class Mammalia; order Rodentia; family Muridae; genus Montemys; species Montemys delectorum. Next base: position 6,745 of record JADRCD010158439.1, read on the forward strand.
CATATAGATACTATCAAGGAAGAGAGGCAAGAAATAGCTAGGCTTGTTGACCGCCCCTGTGAGGGTGGGCATCCCCATGTACATGGATCAATAAACCTCATGTTATTGCAACGAAAAAGAAAAAAGAAAAAAAAAAGAAATGGCTAGGCTATTCCTTGAATGCCAGGTGAGAAAGAAACTCAGATACATGAAGGGGCATTAAATGATGAACAATTTTGGAAGAGGAGCACAGGAAATTTTGCTTGCTTACTTCTCCAAATAGCTCACAATAACAAATGTCACAGTAACAGTATCTACTGCCTGGTGCTGTGCTGCTGGCCCCTCTTCTACCCCACATCACCTGGTACCGGTCAAGGATCCTAAAGTCCTGGCAGGTGGTCCGATATGTAGCTTGTCCAGCTGGAAGCCGGGAAGCTCCTCCATCTTTGGCTCCATAAATCCCATCGACTAACAGAAGCGCGGCATTCACAACCTCATCCAAGTCAAAGAGTGGTAAACCCCGATCCCTTTTTGCTTGCCGGACAATCAGTTTCCGTTTCAGCCTCCTGGCTTCCGGAGTCATGGCCACCGCACCAGGGCACGCCTCCAGCCTCTTGAGCAGCAGCTTCTCCTCATAGATGCTCACAGGTGTATACCTGGGCCCCTTGGGCTTCATGTCCTTTTCCAGGGGTGGCTTCCTCTTTTCTCGAGCTCTAGTGTGCAAAGAAGTGTTTGAATCTGTGTCTTCGCTATCTCCATCCAGCCTGTCTGGCTTCTCCTCCTCGCTGTCTACCTCCTGTTTGATCTGTTCCGGAGCTCTGACCTTCTTTCTGCTCCCAACCAGCCCAGAAGCTGACCCAGCTGGGGGTGGGATGTACTCCATCCCTGGGTCTATGACTCCATCTCCTTCCAGCTCATCATCATCTGTGCAAAGCAGAAAGGACTGTTGTCAAGACACAGGAAAGGAAGGCAGAGCCCAAGACGCACACCCACAGTGGAAATCATAGCAAGTCTTACCATGAAATAGAGCTTGGGGTGGCATCACATCTGGGATGAGGTCTGCTTCAGAAAGCAGGCTCGGCGTGGCCGAATGCGAGGCTGGTGTTCCCGGAGCAGAGAAATCCAGAGAGGGAGAAGGAGATGGGCTTGTGAGGGGAGTGCGGTCTGAGGAGCTCAGGGATGAAAAGTCAATCACTTCTCCTTTCTCCAAAATCAGATCCGGCCTCCGGCCTCGACTTATGAACTTGACGGGGGTAGAAGAGGTGCTCCTGTCAAGGAGGCCGGCTGCTTCTTTCTGAGCTCTTCTGATGTCTTTAGCTTCCTGTGTTCGAGACCGCTTCTCTTTCAATTCCATGGCAGATTCCACAGGATTCCGGCTTGCCCGTTTTCTGAGTCCCTCAACAGTAATGATGGGGTCCAGTGTTGGTTTTGAAGCTGCCCGGAAAGAATAAATATCTAATTTCTATGTTATCTGTTCTTTTTAAAAGTACATTTTATTTTTATGCACATATGTGTGTGTTTCTGGGCATTGTCATACAGGTGAAAGAAGGCACCTTAAGTGGAAACATAAGGGTTCTTTGGAGAGTTGGTTAGATGGTGTTCTGCTGGGGCCAACAGGTGAAGAAACGTTTAGCTGAAGTGGACACAGGTGAAAGGCTGAGACAGATTCGTGCAGGATGGAGCTGCTGAGCTGCTAACTTAAGATCTGAACTGCTGATTTCCAAACACAGACAGGAGTTGCTCCAAAGAGCCTCTCTAAACAGGTCCACTTCCCATATCCTTTCTTTCCCACTACCTCTAGTGGGCAGAGGGCTGGGCAGTGGTGGCGCACGCCTTTAATCTCAGCACTTGGGAGGCAGAGGCAGGCAGATTTCTGAGTTCGAGGCCAGCCTGGTCTACAGAGTGAGTTCCAGGACAGCCAGGGCTACACAGAGAAACCCTGTTTCAAAATACCAAAACAAACAAACAAACAAACAAACAAACCTAGGGCTGGCTAGATGGCTCAGCGGGTAAGAGCACCGACTGCTCTTCTGAAGGTCCTGAGTTCAGATCCCAGCAAACACATGGTGGCTCACAACCATCTGTAATGAGATCTGACGCCCTGTTCTGGTATGTCTGAAGATAGCTACAGTGAATTACACTGGAGCGAGCGGGCCAGCAGAGGTCCTAACAAAGTTCAGTTCCTAGCAGCCACACACATGATGGCTCACGGCCATCTGTACAGCTACAGTGTACTCATACACATAAAATAAATAATAAATAAAATAAATCTAAAAAAAAAAACCTAAAGGCTCAGGTGCTGGAGAGATGGCTCAGCTGTTAAGAACACTGACTGCTCTTCTAGAGGTCCTGAGTTCAATTCCACATGGTGGCTCACGACCATCTGTAATGGAATCCAATGCCCTCTTCTGGTATGTGTCTGAAGACAGCAACAGTGTACTCACATACATAAAATAAATAAATCTTTGGGGGCTGGAGAGATGGCTCAGCGGGTAAGAGCACTGACCGCTCTTTCGAAGGTCCTGAGTTCGAATCCCAGCAACCACATGGTGGCTCACAACCATCTGTAATGAGATCTGATGCCCTCTCCTGATGTGTCCTTAAGACATCTACAGCGTACTTACATATAATAAATAAATAAATCCTTAAAAATAAATAAATAAATAAATAAATAAATAAATAAATCTTTAAAACAAAACAAAAGTAAAAGCTCAGGCATGGTGGCACAACTAATCCAGAGGTAGAGGCAAGAGGATCTGAAGTTCAATGCTACATTAAACCCTGCCTCAGACCAACCAACCACACAATAACAGCAACAATTAACAAAGGAAGGAACAATCAAAATTACCACAATAGGTGTGCTGGCTAGTTTTATGTCAACTTGCTAAGCTAGAGTCACTGGAGAGGAGGGAGCTTCAATAAGATCAGGCTATAGGAGAGTCTGTAGGACTGAGATTAAAGACAGGCTTTCAAACGTTGTTTAGCTGGATGTTGGTGACCCACGCCTTTAATCCCAGCACTTGAGAGGCAGAGGCAGGCAGATTTCTGTGAGGTGAGGCCAGCCTGGTCTACAGAGCTAAATTCAGGATACCCAAGGCTACACAAAGACAAAGAAACCATGTCTCAAAATATCAAAGGTTTTAGATTTTAAAAAAAAAAAAATCGTGATAATAAGGAGTTAAAATGCTATTAAACATAAAATGTCATCATAGTCATCCTATAAAGAGGAAGAACAGACTAGAGACACATACTGAAATACTTACGGATAAAATGTTTCTAAACAAGTCAAAGATGCAGATGAGTGAAGGGTAGGGAGCAGAGAACCGGATCAATGCCGACACTGGAACGGCCCCGGCGAGGTGAGGGAGGGCCAGGCTCCACACTGTTCTCTACTCCTTTCCACAATAAAAGCTGAAGGCTAATCACACTGAAGGCAACCTTCTGCTTCGTGAAATGGTTTTTTTTTTTGTTTTGTTTTGGTTTGGTTTAGTTTTTTTTTAGACAGGGTTTCTCTGTGTAGCCCTGGCTATCCTAGAACTCACTTTGTAGACCAGGCTGGCCTCAAACTCAGAAATCCGCCTGCCTCTGCCTCCCAAGTGCTGGGATTAAAGGTGTGCGCCACCACTGCTCGGCTCGTGTAATGGTTTATGCTTGTAATCCCAACACTTGGGAGGCAGAGGCAGGAGGATGGTTCAAAGCTAAAGCCAGCATGTGCTACAAGTGAGTTTCAGGACAGCTTTGACTAGAGATCATGTGAAGACATGCAGACAGAAAGAATGGAGGTGAAGGACGTCACCTAAGGAGATGAGAAAACTAGTGACTTCCTTAGGAAATGACAAAATGTTTTCTATAGTCTTGCATACAGGAGGCCTCCCCAGCCTCAGAGCTCCAGAAGCAGTGAGTGGGAGCTGGAGAAAGTCTCCAGCTCAGGCTGGGACTTCTCACAGCTTACCTTTCACTTTCAAAGTGGAGGCAGCCAGCTTCTCCCCCTCGGGTCTCATGGTTGGGGGTCTGTTATGAACAAGTTTCCACCATCCGGGCTCTCCAAACTCCTGAGCACCTGACCGGAAATAAACAGGACTTCCTACACTGAGGCAGCCTGCTACTGTGCTCCACCACGTCGACGTTTTCTTCCTAAAACGCAGAGAATTTCAGAGCTGTTGACACTTCGATTTGATCACAGCACAGAAAGTACATTCGACATAAACTCTCAATGATTCCTGGCTCCCAGATGATGCCTGCACTGGCGGAAGAAATAGAGCACTGCAGCCCAGAGCCAGGGGTGGGGTCTGCCTGCCTTCACACCCTTGCT
>JADRCD010158439.1:11045-23460 GCA_019843815.1 Montemys delectorum
CCAGCAGCCCAGAGCCAGGGGTGGGGTCTGCCTGCCTTCACACCCTTACTCTGTCACCTTCCAGCTGCCTCAGTGTCTTCATCTGAGAAACCAGGATAACAGAATTACCTTATAGGGTGGCTAAGAGATCAAATGAAGTAATTCAAACATAAAAAACTTATCACAGCCAGATGTGATGGCACATGTACTTAATCTCAGCACTTGCAGAAGCAGGAATATCTCAGAGTTCAAGGTCATCCTGGTCTACATCAGACTTTCAGGACACCCAGGACCGGGACTATTCGGAGAAACCCTGTCTCAAAAAAAAAAACAGACTAAAACCAACCACTTATCAATCATCACAGGGGAAAAAAAGAAGAAAGCTGGCTTGCTTTCTTGACCATGGGCCTAGGCTTTGATGACACAGTTAATCATTACTCCTAGTGAATAGCTGTTTCACTCAGAGAACACATCTCTCTCTGATTCAGTGCCCTGACATACCACAGTGGTTCCAAGGCATGCTTCACAGACAGCAAATATAACAAAGTAAAGACATGGGCTGAAGGCCAACTATTCATCTACTGAAAATTACTTTAATGGCCACAATTTCCACCTTACCAGAATTTAATTTTAATCAATTACCAGAATTTCTCAAAAATTAACTTTTACAGAAGGAGTATAATCTTTTGCCAGAAAACACTGCTCCAAACATGTACTAAAAAACAAAGGGAAAAACCTTCAGCAAGAGCTACAGTCCATATGCAAAGGTTTGATCCCAGGATGGTGCTGCTGGAGGTGTGGACATTTAAGATGTGGGGTCTTATGGGAGGTCCTTAAGCCATTGGGTGTGTTCCCTTAGTCTCACCATCAGTCCTTCCCTGTCTCTGTTTGTGGCTCCAAAAACGACAGCTTGTTTTGATACATGCTCACACCAAGATAGACTATCCTCATCAGAGGCTCAACCAAAGGGTCGCCTGATCACAGGACTCAACTTTTTTTTTTTTTAAAGATTTATTTATCATTATATGTCAGTATACTGTAGCTGTCTTCAGACACACCAGAAGAGGGTGTCAAATCTCATTACAGATGGTTGTGAACCACCATGTGGTTGCTGGGATTTGAACTCATGACCTCCCATAGAGCAGTCAGTGCTCTTAACCGCTAAGCCATCTCTCCAGCCCAGGACTCAACTTCTATCAGGCAAAAGAACCCTCTTTCTTCCGTGAGTAGCCTGTGTTGGGTAGCCCATGATAGTGCTGAAGCTCTTTCCTAAGTACCCTGCGTCAGGTAGCCCGTTATAGTGATGAGGAGCTGGCAGAGTAGGCACAAGTTCTATCTTCCTCCCAGTCCATCTCTGGGCTCCGAGCACCTCTCTTACATCCTCATTTTTTTTTTTTAACCTTTCCAACTCATCCCACTCACTCAAGAGCTAAGATGATAAGAGAAACTGGCCCTCTTGCTTTCTCATCCCCACCCTTCCCTCGGCAATCATTCTACTAAGGAATATGGCCACGAGGATCCAAAAAATAACAAGAAAAAGTGGAGTGACATGCCTTCCAAACAATTAATGTTCCCCAGCGCTCACCTGCTCCAGCAATTCCTTTAATTTAATCGTGTATGTATGTATGTGTGTGTGTGTGTGTGTGTGTGTGTGTGTGTGCGCGCACGCGCGCGCACACACAGGTACCTGGAACCCAAAAAAGATGTCAGGTTTCTGGGAACTAGAGTCACAGATGTTTGTGAGCTAAGATATTGGTGCAGGAATCAAATCTTGGTCTTGTAGAACAAAGCCAGTGCTTTTACTCCCTAAGTCACCTCTTCTACCTTGATTCCAGTAATTCTTAATGAAAGGTCCAAGGATCCCTGGGGCTTAAGCCTCTCTGGGTATATAAGATAAAAATTATTTTTAGTGGGCTGGAGAAATGGCTCAGAGGTTAAGAGCACTGATTGCTCATCCAAAGGTCCTGAGTTCAAATCCCAGCAACCTCTTGAAAAACAACCAGTGCTATTAACCCTTTCTCTCCAGTTCCATGGAACTCTCTATATAGACCAGCTAACCTTGAACTCTCAGAGGCCCACCTGCCTCATCTTCCAAATGCTTCAATTAAAGGAATGCGCTACTACACCCACTACATTCCACACAAATGAAATACTGGGATAGTCAAAAGCACAGCCGGGTCTGTGGGGCTGGAAGAGAGAAGGAAAGCTGTCCAAAGTGTGCAGTGCTTCAGATGTGCTGGATCAGAGCGCCAGAGATCTTTGCCTAGCACTGTGAATATTCTAAGCACTACTGAACTGTAACATTTAAAGATGTTTAAGTTGGGTGTCTGCAGAGATGACTCCAGAGCATGTACTCTGCCAAAGGATCTGGGTTTAATCCCCACCACCCACATGGTGGGTCACAACTATAACTTCAGTTCTAGGGAACCCAATACTTTCTTCTGATGTCAGAAGGCACACCATGTACATATGTGGTACACAGACATATATGTGAGAAAAACAGAAACACAGAAAATAAAACTAGTTACAATTTCAATATTTAAATTCATAACTATATAATACTTTTATCACAATAAGTAAGAAGATTGAGACAGAAAAGATTAAAAAAAAAAAAAAAAGCACCTTGTTGGGGCTAAAGAGATAGATCACTTTTAAGAGCACTTGTTGCAAAGGACCTGGGTTCATTTCAGTTCCCAGCACTCGGTGGCTCACAACCATTCATAATTCCAGGTGCTAGGGATCCAACACCCTCTTCTGACCTCTGTGGGCATGCATGCATGTGATGCAAAGACAAAAATACACGCAGGCGAAACACTCATAGACATAAAAATAAAATATAAAAAACTCCCGCCGGGCGGTGGTGGCACACACCTTTAATCCCAGCACTTCGGAGGCAGAGGCAGGTGTATTTCTGAGTTCAAGGCCAGCCTGGTCTAGAGTGAGTTCCAGGACAGCCAGAGCTACACAGAGAAACCCTGTCTCGAAAAAAAAAAAAAAAAAACCAAAAAAACCAAAACACTGTATTGTTCACCAGAGTATGAGACGTGAGCACTTACACATGGCCAGTGGGAATCTAAGCACATATGCTTACTGGAGGTTACTCTGAGAATACGTGTTTGATATGCATATCCTTGGAACCCAGAAATCAAAGATACAAAGGAAACATACACAAGGATTTCAGTTCTTTCTTTCCACCCCATGGGTGCTGGGCACCAGACTCAGGCTCTCAGGCTTAGCAGCCAGTTCCTTACCTGAGCTCCCATTATTGTTATCTTCATATAAGGCTGTAAGGTGGACCAAGAGACAGATGCATACAGATGAACGATATGTAAAGACAGAGGAATACATCTATTTGTGGCACTGTCATTAAGGCACCACCCACAATGAACCCACAAATGAACACAGCCAATGAAAGGCAGAGTACAGACATACAAGTGAGCATTCCTTGCACCTTTGTGTAAATGTGCATCACCTATCCACTCCTCCCTCAGCCCCATTTTGTTGTGGTGAAACAGGCAAGCTATGTACATCTTCCCCAATTTTAAATGTACATTCATAGCTACAGCCATCACCATCACATACCTTCATTTTACTGTACAAGACAAAGTCTATTCTCACTAAACAAATAATTGTCAAAGGCTGCCCTACTCCCCAGCTGATGACAGCCATCATTCTATTTCCTGGATCTGTGTATTTTCATTACTAACTAATGTAAATGCAGTCATACAGTATGCTTATGATTGAAATTCATGCAACATAGTGTTCTCAAGATTTATGCATGTTGAAACACGTGGTAGATTTTTCTTCCTTTCTAAGACTCAGTATCCCATTCTATGTACATACTTTGCTTATACATTCAAGTGTGGATAGACAGTGCTTCCTCATTTTAGTTACTGTGAGGACTGGAGCAGAACTTCTAGATACGCCAATCCTTCGTTTAACTTCTTGAGGAACGACCAGACTGCATGCTCATGCAATTCTACATTCCTATCCTACTTGCATGAGTGTGCTATTACAGTTGCTGTTCACTGACTGGCTGAGAACTTTCACTAACCAAACTTCTATACACCCACTGTCTAGTTTTTTTTGTTTTTTTGTTTTTTGTTTTTTTGAGACAGGGTTTCTCTGTGTAGCCCTGGCTGTCCTAGAACTCACTCTGTAGATCAGGCTGGCCTCGAACTCAAAAATCCGCCTGCCTCAGCCTCCCAAGTGCTGGGATTAAAGGCGTGCACCACCACCTCCCTGCCAACTGTCTAGTTTTGAAATCAGAGTCTTCCTGCCTCATGTTCCATGTAGTATGAAGGTGGTACCTCACTGCAGTGGGTTTGCACTTTTCTAGTGACTAGTGACATGAGCATCGTTGATGTGCTTAGTCCTGTTTTGTAACTTAACTGCCCACATCTGCAGTGAGGTGAGAGGCAATGTTACCAGCCACTGTCTCCATCCACTGCTGTGATGAGAAGTAGCAACCAGTGACTAGAACACAAGCACATAGTATTTGCAGAGGATGCTTTTGGCTATATCCTGGGTCCTATGGTCTATTTGCAAGTAGCCACAAGATTAGTTACATACAGCTCCCTGCCTTGGGCTGGATGTAGGTGACATATATCTAGTAACCTGCTATTATGCTTAAGAACTGAAAAGAAATTGACCACAATCTGCTATCCCTAGAAGATACAAGCCTTTATTAAACTCAGGAACTCCAACACAGTTTCCTTAACTACTTCTACAAGTAAAATTGTAGTAGGTGGTAACAAGTATTGGCCCAGGATCATCTTTAGATAGTAAGTTTCTTGTTGTTTGTTATTTTGTTTTTGTTTTTGTTTTTTTTTTCAAGACAGGGTATCTTGTGTAGTTCCAGCTGTCCTGGAATTTGCTCTGTGGAACAAGCTGATCTCGAACTCAGAGATCCACCTATCTCTGCCTCCTAAGTGGGATCAAAGGGATGTAATACCATCGCCAGGCTTTTTGTTCTGTTTTTAAGAGAGCCTTTCTCTCTTTATGCGACCTTGACTGGCTGTGTAGACATGGCTACCCTCAAACTTACATATATCCTCCTGACTTTGCCACTTGAGTATTGGGATTAAGGTGCCACACCACTACACTCAGTTGTTAAAAATGTAACTACTATGACGATGATCTATCATATTCCATTAACTCTAAAACCCACTGACCTAGACATGTCATGTACTATTTATAGATACAACTATGGAGAATAAGCTAGCTACCAATTAAACTGTAACAAAATAAATTGTCAAACAAAATAAGGCATTATTTTATTGGAGCTGCAGAGATAGATCAGTAGTTAAGAGCACTTACTGCTCTTGCAGAGGACATGAGTTCAGTTTCCAATACCCATATCAAGTGGCTCACAGCATGTGCAACTCTAGTGCCAGGGGACCCAATACCCTCCACTCTCTGTGGTACCTGCAGGCATGTAGTGTACCTAACCACCCACATACACATACACCCCCCAAACCCCCCCCCACACACACTTGCAAATATAAATAAATGTATCTTTAAAAGTATTTTTTAAAGAACTGGGCAGTGGTGTCTCACACCTTTAATCCCATCAATTGGGAGGCAGAAGCAGGCGGATTTCTGTATGCTTGAGGACAGCCTGGTCTACAAAGCAAGTTCCAGAACAGCCAAGGCTACATAGAGAAACTCTGTCTCGAAAATAACTTTTTAAATTATATTTATGTGGGGGCTGGTCAAATGGCTCAGTGGGTAAGAACACCGACTGCTCTTCCGAAGGTCCTGAGTTCAAATCCCAGCAACCACATGGTGGTTCACAACTATCCGTAATGAGATCTGATGCCCTCTTCTGGTGTGTCTGAAGACAGCTACAGTATACTTATGTATAATAGTAAATAAAACTTTGTAAAAAAATTATATTTATGTGTAGTTGTCTATCTGTGTAAGTATATGCCACATGCATACATATGCCCATGGAGGCCAGAAGACAGTGTCATAGTCCCTGGAGCTGGAGTTACAGACAGTTGTGAGATGCCTGACGTGGGGGTTAAAAACCAAGTTCAAGTCTGCTGGAAGAGCAGGAAGTGACAGGTAGTGGTGGCACATGTCTTTAATCCCAGCACTTAGGAGGCTGAGGCAGGCGGATTTCTGAGCTTGAGGCCAGCCTGGTCTACAGACTGAGTTGCAGGACAGCCAGGGCTACTCAGAGAAACCCTGTCTCGAATAATGAAAGAAAGAAAGAGAGAGAGAGAGAGAGAGAGAGAGAGAGAGAGAGAGAGAGAGAGAGAGAGGAGAGAGAGAGGGAGACAGGAGGAGAGGGGGAGAGGGGGAGAGGAGAGGAGAGCAGAGGAGATCAGAGCAGAGCAGAGCAGAGCAGAGCAGAAGAAATCAGAGCAGAGCAGAGCAGAGCAGAGGAGAGGAGAAGGGAAGGGAGGGGAGAGAGGGGAGAGGGGAGAGCAGAGCGGAGCACAGCACAGCACAGCACAGCACAGCACAGCACAGCAGGAAGCATTCTGAGCCACCTCTGCAGCTCCACAATTTTTTGAATTGTTTTTGTTTTTGTTTTTTTCAAGACAGGGTTTCTCTGTGTAGCCCTGGCTGTCCTAGAACTCCCTCTGCAGACCAGGCTGGCCTCAAACTCAGAAATCCACCTGCCTCTGCCTCCCAAGTGCTGGAATTAAAGGCATGCGCCACCACTGCTTAGCCCATAATTTTTTTTTTTTTTTAAAAACTATGACATACTATTAATTGTAAAATATATTCAACTTTCAAAGATGTCAAACTGTTAAAACTGTATCTTAAAAACCAGTGACTAGAGCAAACAGTAGAAAGTGTTCAAACTATTCCTCAGTTACTAACATTCTTGGAGACTGATATGGCTCAGTTGGTAAAGTACCAGCTGCACAAGGAGGAGGGCCTGAGTTCAATCTCTAGTGCACATACCCACGCCCACACACACTCATATGTCCACGCCCACACACACTCACATGCCTGTGCACACCTATACCCATGCAGTGTCTTCTACAAGCATTCAATGCCAGAACTGTAAAAGCATATTAAACAATCACATACAATGGCAACTCTCTATAGTATGAGCCAGGGATGGCATAGGAAGTGCACACGTACAATCCTAGCACTTGAAAGGCTAGGGTAGGAATATTCCTGAGTTAGAAGACAACCTATATAGAGACAGCCAGAGCTACAGAGTAAAATCTCCAAAACAGACAAAACATTGCCTCATGTGATAGCTTATATCTTTAATCCCAGTACTCAGGAGGCAGAGGCAGGCAGACACTATGAGTTCAAGGTCAGCCTGGTCTATACAATGAGTTCTAGGCTAGCTAGGACTACATAGTCAGACCCTGTCTCAAAAACAAACAACAACCAAAACAAAACAAAAATATGTAACAATTAAATTCTCACATAATCTTTAACTTGGCTTCTAAAACTGAACATAAAACATTTAGGTTATTCTTTTTGTTGTTGTTGTTGTTGTTGTTTCCCCACCCCCCACCCCCCGAGACAGGGTTTCTCTGTGTACTGGAACTCACTCTGTAGACCAGGCTGGCCTCAAACTCACAAATCCACCTGCCTCTGCCTCCCAAGTGCTAGGATTAAAGGCGTGCGCCACCCCCCTACCCCCCCCCGCCCCCCCTACGTTATTCTTAAATAAACTTTCATATATTTAAACTAACAAAACATTAAAGGCATAAAACAAAAACACTGGTAAGGAATGTAGCCAAATGTAACAGTTAATTCCACAGTGTACTATTCCCTTAACTCTGTAACAAATGAGAAAGAGATACCAGACTTAAACCTTTAAGGGCAGGGTCTGGAAGTTAGCTCATTTGGTAGAGTACGTAATAAGGATCTAAGTTTTACTCCCATCACTGCATAAAACAGGGCATGGTGCTATACATCTGTAATCTAAAAACTCCAGAGGCGGAGGCAGGAAGAGCAGAAGTTCAAAGAATCTTCGGCTATGTGAGTTTGAGGACAGCCTGGGCTACACAAGGCCTTATCTCAAAAATAAAATAAGGACTATCCTGCAGAGAACAGAATAAAAATAGCTCTCAAAAAAGTTTAACTTAAAAGTGCTTAAGGTGTCTTCTATTGGGGACACTGACTGTCAGCTCATAGGGATATCTGGTCACTTGGTAGCCACCTGAGACCTTTCTAATCACTGATGTTTAAAGCAGTTCTCCAGGTGAGGGACAGGATTGTGGCTAGACACTCAGGAAATGAATTCATAGCAATTTCTAAATCTCCTCCTATCTTCTGGATAGACGACAGAAAAGTTACTGCTGTAAACTCTCACTATACCTGTGGCCTTTCTGATCAAAACCAAAAGGCCAGGCTTGTCCTTTACAGCATAAGATCCAACTACAATTTCATACTGCTGAGTTATCTTTGTGTACCAATATTAAGAGTTACAGCCTATGTATAGCAAATCATACAAGTTTTCCACTTATAGTGTGATGTTCTTTTAAAAACAAGTATGTTTTTAAAATTAACTTTATTAAGTAAGGAGATTAAGTACGTAATTCAGGTGCTATACCAATAGCAACACAAACTACTGGCTTAGTGGTTAAACTACACAGACACTGCAGGGTAAAATGACTGCTTTTCACTGGCGTGTCAGAAACAAAAAAGCCTTGGCCAGCTCCTCTCAGAACACACTCTGGACCGTGGCTAACAGCTCCTATTCAAATAAGCAATAGTCTTAAGACCAGGTAATCTATATTCACTTTCTTCCAGAAGAAAATTCACTAAGCAGAAAGCACTCGGTGATCATGAAAACATTCTAAGATCTAATTTTAACATCTCCCCCATTTCTGGTCCTTTATAAATAGGGCATATTACATGCTGGGGCAGGAAATTAAAACAACAGATTCCTTTTCTTATGAGAAAGCACTTGTCACTGTGTTAATTCTTTTCTCAGTAGCACTAAAGCACGCAAGAACTGAAATCACCCCTCTGTAAACATCTGTCTCCTTTGCTGCTGTCTTCCCACAGCCTTCAGGCCTGCAGGAAACCTGAGCAAAGCCGACTTCTCAGTAGAGGGAGAAGGCTGCCAAAGCTCAGAATGTGGTCCAGCTTTGCTCTGCAGCAGAGTGATGCAGAGCCACTGTCATCTCTGCTGACTTAATTTACAGTGCTATGCAACTCCCCTAGGACCTCAGAGAGCAACCAGGAACCATCATCTCAAAACTCACCAGGGCTGCCCCATGCATCTCTATAGACGGACCTGGCCTTCAGCATAGTCTCAGCCATGCATGCCTAAGTCTGATGTTCGTCCCTGACCTGCATGAGCCGTGTGTGTGTGTGTGTGTGTGTGTGTGTGTGTGTGTGTGTGTGTGTGTCTGTGTGTAAATGTGGCAACCTTTGCTTAAGCACAGTGGATGAAAAGTATGGTGTGCTCTCCAGAGTTGATAAAGGGAAAAGTTGTAAGAATTCATTAACAGCAATCTAAATGGGTGCTGTTAGTAATGCCCTTTCTAACCTCTATGTCCCTCATTTTAAAGAACATCACTCCTCCTTCCTCAAGTCAGCTACTCTCAAACTCATTTTTAAAAACCTAACAATCTCTGCAGAAGCATCACACTCTCCTCTGAAAGCAGAATTAGAAAACAATGCAAATCCACATTTCCTGGTATTCAATTCTCCTTTGAGCTACACCATAAATCCCTATCAGAGGGGGCTGGTGAGATGGCTCAGCAGATAAGAGCACTGACTGCTCTTCTAAAGGTCCTGAGTTCAAATCCCAGCAACCACATGGTGTCTCACAACCACCTGTAATGAGATCTGACGCCCTCTTCTGGTGCATCTGAAGACATCTACAGTGAATTACACCGAGCAGAGCAGGGCAGGAGCGAGCAGGGCCCGCAGAGGTCCTGAGTTCAATTCCCAGCAGCCACACACATGATGGCTCACGGCCATCTGTACAGCTGCAATGTACTCATACCCATAAGATAAATAAAATAAAATAAATTAAAAAAGAAATCCCTATCAGAGCTACACTAGGTTCTCAGCTTGTGCATACCTGTTTACATCTTTCTGCAAGGATAAGATGTTTTAAAATTGCATTACCTATTTCCTAGTAAAAAAGTCCAATGTTTCTCAATAAAAGCACAGATATCTTCTTTCCACCGGAAATAACCTTGACGTCCACTTCCTTCCAGAGACAAGTTGTACATTGCCAGCATGACCACCTGAAACACAAATGGAAGACGCTGGGAAGGTAGCCTAAGGAGGGAGGTCGGCATCCATGGGAAAAGCTGTTCTGTTTTAGATTCCAAGTAGGAAGGGGGGAATAAAAGACACACAAGGGTGAGCTCTGACAATAACCCCGGCAGTCTCAACTCCTTTGTTGCTTTTCTAAGATATCACTAATTCAGTTACTAGGTACAACTGTACCTAGGTTCTGTTATGTCTCACACAGGAAGGCCTGCTGTGTGGCTGGGCTCACCAGGAGGCTCTGTCACAAGCACCTTATTATTCCCTGTAACTCCAAACAGAGAGGTTGCCTGCTGACAGCAGACCTGCAGGAACTGACTCCATACAGCACAGTCTGACTCATGGCGCTAGCCAGCCTTTACTCAAAGTTCTGAAAATCATTCCTGAATGCACACTTTTCTAAGCTTTTTACCAGGCAAAGATGAGACTCAAAACGTCAGGGCTGGGCAGTATTACAGGCATCTCTCCACTCTGAGGCATAGCCATTTAGAGCTGTAGACACCTTTTCTCAAATGCAGAGAGCACCAGACAAGGAACAGGGAACTAAAAGGCCTGGCTGCCCATTCCACTCACAAAGGACTCCAAGACACCCTGCAGCTCAGAGTGGCAACTCCTATCTAGTCCAAGCCTGTTAGCTTTACAGGCAGAGAATCTTGGCCTACTGTGTGAAGTACGGCCCAGAAATACAAAACCGCACGCCATTAGAAGACTTTAATGACACAGAAGAGCAAAGTAAGAGGAAAGGCATCTGAAATTCACCATCTGGAAAAAAGCACCAGGAGCTGGAGAGCTGGCTCAGCAGTCAAGAGCCCTTGCTGCTCTTCCAGAGGACCAAAGTTCAGTTCCCAGCACATACATACACGCACATACACACACACACACACACACACACACACACACACACACACACACACAATAACACATAAAATCTTAATTTCTTTTAAAGTTTCCATATAAAAAAAGAAGCATGCGGCCAGGTGTTGGTGGCGTACACCTTTAATCCCAGCACTTGGGAGGCAGAGGCAGGAGGATTTCTGAGTTTGAGGCTAGCCTGGTCTACAGAGTGAGTTCCAGGACAGCCAAGGCTATACAGAGAAACCCTGTCTTGAAAAGAAAAAAAAAAAAAGAAGCATGCATTTTGCTATGAGTAGTTAGGTACCTATTACTGTAGAACTCAGGGGGCTAGGTAGGATAGGATTGTGAACTTAAGTACAGCCTGTCTCAAAAAACAAAAGCAGCTGGGCAGTGGTGGCACACGCCTTTAATCCTAACACTTGGGAGGCAGAAGCAGTCGGATTTCTGAGTTCAAGGCCAGCCTGGTCTACAGAGTGAACTCCAGGACAGCCAGGGCTACACAGAGAAACCCTGTTTCGAAAAACCAAAAAAATAAAAATAAAAAATAAATAAATAATAATAATAACAACAAATGAAAATAAAAAAGGCAGGCTTTAGCATTTTAATGGCTTAGCTTTCACACAATTCTTGGCACCTGTATTTATACAGATGTTTTATATATGCAATTTTATAGAAATGGACAAAACTTTAGAAGCTACTGAAAACCATGATGCCTGCTGTTCTTCTGGAAGACCCATAATTAGTTCCATTTTCTGGCTTCTGCAGGTCCTCTCACATGTGTACAGACACATACACATATACAGAAGATAAAATAAATCTAAAATATCGAGAGACCAGAGCCTAGAGAAGAATTCTTACCCCTTCTTTCTACAAGGAGGTCTGATAACCTGCAATTAAGCCTCCATCAGGTGTGTTCACCACATTAAGCCCCAGTGATTCTATGAGAAGAGCTACGTCCACATCTACACCTTGCAAAGGGCCCCAAAACTGCACCACCAAGACTCAACTCCCTACATTTCATCATGTGCATAGTATTTGACCCCACGAACAGACCTTTCAAATAACTTCCACTTATTAAGATCAACATCAGCCAAGAAGTGACTTCCTTTAAGTAGTTAAAACTCATGGAAAGTCACGTAATAGACATGAAGCTTCCTTTTGGGAAGATAGAGTTTTGCACAGTGAAAAGCAGTGCATCTTACATTCCTTGACTCCTGGCACACAGAAAGAGAAAGTTACCCAACAGATACCTTAGTTATGGAATAAGCTTTACTTACTTGAAAATGCTTTTCTGTGATCACTTAGCATTTGCTGGGCACACTACATACGAATCTGAAAGCATCCCTGCTCCTCCTCTTCCAGAATG
>JADRCD010158440.1:0-17952 GCA_019843815.1 Montemys delectorum
TTTTTTGGAGGGGAAACTGGGAAAGGAGAAATTTACATGTAAATAAAGAAAATATCAAAAAAATAAAATAAAATAAAATTTAAAAATAAATAAAATGCGAAAAAAAAAAACCCAAAGTACTTAGAGTGGGAGCATATTTTGTGTATGAGTCCTGTGTTGTGAAGTATCTAGTGTACATGAAGACTACACACCTCATCTCATCCCATTCCTGTTAATCTGCCTACTTTCAGATCATTTCAGCAAATGTTTAAGATACAGGGGCAAAATTTTCCTTTCTTCTGTAGATCAATTGTAGACTTTGACACTCTGGCTGTTCTATCCCAGACCTGAAAAATCTCCCAGGCGACTCATACTGAGAGAGACTCAATCTCTATTGTTTCAAGACACCAAATTTTCATGTGATTTTTTTTTTTTATACAACAAAATGTATCTGATACAGTTTCCCAGGCTGTTTTCTTGTGATCTAATATCTGGGAAGCAAAAATGGTTCGACTTTCAACAGCGGGGGCTAGTGCTAGTGCGCCTAAAGGTCAAGCATGAGTTCTTGTACTCAATGATCTCATCCTTGTGCTTTTATACCCAGGAAAAGCGAGCTTCATCACGGAAACTCTCTGTTGCCTTTGCGAGGTAATGTAATCCTACTTGGGCCCTGAGAGAAACCCTTGAGTGAAGTCACTCAGAACTCAAGCACTTGTGGACACCACTGCTTCTGTCTGTGCTCCAGCTATTGATACAGACCTCTTAGGGATCCTTTAGTGTATGCAATGGAAGAAGACTGGGATTTCATTAATTGAACTAATAAATCCTCACTTCAGAGTGGAGAAAAGCAACTGAAAATCAAGTTTCTTTCTAGGTGCATTCTCAGTGTTGGGAATGCCAGTCGCCATTTCTTTGACGCAACACTCCCATCACTCCTTAAATACTTTTGGGAGGATTTTTCCTCCCTTTATTTTCAGTCCATTTATATTTCCAGGGAAATTCATCTCTGTTTCTGATTCATTTATACTTGACTCATTGCAATGTTCTTAAGAATTGTTTCCTATAGGCCTTAGAGACTGATGTCCATTTCCTAAGAGGTTAGGTTGTGAATCCTGTCTCCAAAACAACATACTCACTAAAAGGTGACTGTATCCCCTGAGAAATTTCTCACTTTTTTGAACAGGGTCTCAACAGCCCAGATTGACCTTGAATCATCTATATTGTGGAGGCTGGTCTTCAACTCATGAACTTCTTGCTTCTATCTCCCAAATGCTAGTAGTATGGTCATGTGCTGCCTTTCCTAACTGTCTTTGGGAAAACCTGGAATATAGTCTTTTCTATCAAGTAAGACTCAATAGAATAATTTATTTTGATGATTTTTATTCATCATAGAACTAAATGAAGGCAAACTGGATATCCTGGTGACTCTAAGCGGCAAAGAATGACAATCACATCTTGGAAATAAAGACAGAATCTAGATTTAAGAAGATGCATAAATCACCTCACATTAGTGAGTAGGCTATCAGGAGCCATTCTCATTATTCCTGTAGAACAAGACTTGTGGCTCAGCATAGCCTTATGGGTGGGATTCAGTACATTATTTAATTACAGTGATAGACTCAACACATTAAGAATATGTAGAGAAAAGGACTCAGTGATCTCTGAGATGTATTCTAACTTTTTTTTTTCCTGAATGAATTTGTCTACCTACCCCTGCATTGTCCCATTGTCCTCTTGTGAAAGGTTGATTAACTTTGATTAACTGATTAATGTTGCTCCCTATTTTATACTTATTCTCCATTCTTGATACCCATCAACATGGAAACCTCCACACAAACCCCCATCTTTAACACTCTGTTTCCATGTCACTGTATCTCCTTATCTTCAACTGAGATTTTAGGAATATTAAATAATGCAGACCCAGTGAGGCTTTACTAATCAATTGCTGAACATCCCAGATAACCACATTCAATGCTTCCTAGCCATTTAAAACTTTTCTTTCTAAGATTTCCCATGAATCTCCATGAGCAAATTACACTACACATCAGCCTGGTTCGCCTCTATGGCACTGTGTACCAAGGACACATCTTCCTTATGAAGTTCATTGCCTTTCAGCAGCTTCCTGGGATACAATGCTCATTTTTCTGTATCCTTTGATCATTCATTACCTCTCTGCTAGCTATCAACCATTCACTTTTCTGGGGCACTTGTCTTTGTGCAATGTCCTCCAAATGAGAAGCTGTCACTGGACAGCGAGTCCCCATCATGTCACACCAGAACAACAGTATCTACTCTCCTTTCTCCATAACATTCTAGAAAGGAGGAGGGAGAATGCCATCATACTGACAAAATGTGGATGTGTCTGGATTCTCCATCAGAAAGCCTTGGTTCAAATTCAATTGTGGCATTTACTATCTTAGGATGAAATATGAACAACTCTGTCTCATGTCGATTTTTAATTTTTATTTATTCCATGGCAATTTCATATATTAATACAATGTGTTAAAAAATCACACAACAACTACTACTACTACTACTACTACTACTATTACTGACACCTCCTCCTCCTCCTCCTCCTCCTCCTCCTCCTCCTCCTCCTCCTCCTCCTCCTCATCCTCATCCTTCTCCCTTTTCTTCTTCTTTATAACCCTGTAACTAATTTTTGCTGCCTGTATTCCTGTATGCTTATGGTTATAGGGCACCATCCACTAGTGCATGGTCAATTTACTAAAAACCATGCTAAAGAAAGCTGACTCTCCCTCTCAGTGACCACAAACTGCAACTAGTTCCTGATCTTGGTGTGGAAGGCTCACATACCTCTTCCCTAGACATTCTGGAGTAGTGACTAATTTGAAATAGTACAGGTACTGTGTTTACAACCACAGATGCTGTGAGTTCATGAGTACAACAGCTACTTCATGTCTAGGAGACATTACTTTGCAACAATCTTCCCCTTTCCTGACATTTCACTCCTACAATATTTTAGCAACCTCTTTTAGAATGTTCCCTGAGCCTTGGTTGAGTGGAAAGTGTGATACAGATATCCCATTTAAGGCTAAGCATGCCATAGTCATTTATTCTTCACACTTTGAACATTTATGAAGTTTCAGTTTATTTGCCTTTCAGTGTTATTATAAAGATTACATGATTTACTTCATCTATGGCATTTAAAATCATTAGCATAAGGCACATGTTTAATATGTTAGCTATTAGTGAACACAGAATCTCCTTCCCAGAGCCCTAGAAATTGGAACACCCATCATTGCTGCCTGTGTACTCGGCATCCCCATTGGGACAGGGATCTCTAGGTAAAACAGCTATTTCTTTATTGCTGTTGTGACTTTTCCCATGTCCTTCCTACTTCCCCACCCAAACACATCTTTTTCTTTCTCTGTCATTGGAAAACAAACATGCATCTAAATCATAATAAAATAAAATAAAATAAAAATAAGATGGACTAGGACAAAACAAACAAAAGAGCAAAAGAAAAGACATATGAAACATATAGATGTTGAAACGCACATATTTGCCCACACAAAAATTATCTCTTAATTAGAGCACATTTCTGGTATGTTTGAGTTTGAAGATGTAGAAAGAAAAAAGAATGCAACTTATTTGATATGGAGACCAGGAAACTGTCAAGTAAAGATGTCAGAAAAGAACAGCCTCTGACATCAGGATGCTTGTGGTTTTAAAGTTTCTGCAGAGAAGTTGACCTGGTACCTAATTAGAGCCTTCAGTCCTACTGATTAGTGCTCCTGGTACTGGAAGGTGTCCTGCCTACAACAAGAGGAGATAAGTAGCCATGGAACCACCTACAAATCTTTTGATCTATAGTAGTGACCTGGCTACAGATTTACTGGTATAACAGTGGCACAAACAATGTGGGATAAGCCAACCACTATCTCATTGAACTTAAGGCCCACTACAGGAGATGGAACCCATGCCTGACACTAATCAGACTGCCAAGAATCTGAGATTAGGTAGGCCATGGGTCTACCAGAAGACCAAATACTATTGATGAAAGAACATAGCAATAAAATGATTCCTAATGACAGCCAGCTGTATCAATATCTTGCTTGGCCATCATCAGAGAAGCTTTACCCTGTAACAGATGGGAACAAATACAGAGACCCACAACTGAACAGTGTGGGTAGAATAAGAGACTTTGGAACACTCAATATTAAATGGATGCCTTCATCAACCTCCTTCCCTCAGGCCTCGGCAAAGTATAAGGAAGAGGAGGCAGAAAGATTATAAGAGCCAAGGAAATTGTATCTTCTAGATACAATAGGACTAACTCATTTAGGAACTCAAAGAAACTGTGGAAGCATGCAAAAGGATGGCACAAGTCTGTTGTGTAACATTTTCCTCCAGTATGGAGGCATTTCATCTGGTACGGAACATCTTTAAGTAGGGAGGTAAGGAACTTAAACTAGCTTCAGGAAGTCCCTGAAACTGATCAGATCCACTGGGCCTTCCCTGCCCAGAGTAAACATTAAAAGCTAAGAGTCCCTCTCAGACAAGACAAGTTGTCAAGAAGATTTTGAGATTAGCTAAGCTGCCTGGGAGATGTTTACACCAACTGAGGCGCCTGGAAAGGGCGCTCTCCAATATGTTGAGCTATCTGCAGGATGTGCAATGTGCTTCAAGTTCCCAGCTTTTAGGCTGTCATCCATGTTAGGGTAGGCTTTGGTGATGTACCTGTCTTTGAGTCAGTTCTGTAAGTAACCTCTCATTCATATTTCTATAAGTAACCTAATAAAATCAATGGTTAACCGAGTGGAACTTGGGTAGAATTTGTATTTTTGGTCTGTTGTGGGGTCTCAATTTGGAGTGTGTATATGTATGTATTGAGTATTTCCAAGAAAATTTTTGTCACGCAACAAAATATAAAGCAGATGGGGTACCAGATCTGAGATGGGGAAGTAGATATAAGCTCTGATCCATAAATAAGAAGCTTATCTCCAGCTGATAAATGCTCCTAAAGGAAAAATTAGTTTCTCCAAGGAGCCTCACAGGGTATACAAACCACAGAAGGGCAGGCCTCATGTTCGGCAGTAGATGACTAACACAGAACAAACTCAACAATATTTTTGGAGATGTTTTTATTTCATGTTGCTTCTTTGGACTATTTTTTTAAACTTTATTGATTGTACATTATGGTTTTTATGGTGTGTATCTCTGTGTGTGTATGTGTGTGTTTGTGTATCTGTATGTATGTATTAGACATGCTCTTTCTTTGTTTCTTTTATTAGTTTGTTCATTTTGTTTTTATTATGTTTGTGAGTGTGATCAGAATACATTGTATGAAAAATTTTATTTTCAATAAAATATATTTGAGAAAAAAGCTTAAGTTCCTGTATGAATGAAAATTTTCATGTCCCAGTTCACAGACCAGACAATTCCAGGTGAAATATATGTTTACATAGTTATTAAGAGAATTCATTTTATCTACAAAACAAGCCAGTACCAGAAATATTTTTACATGACCATTCTGCTTCAAAGACTATAAACACATAAAAGTTATTTCATGAAAAGTTTAAATAAAACTATATCTGAACACCCCTTACTGCTTTGACAAACACCTCATTGAGAGCACAGTGATGTTAACGTCTTGGTAAAGTGAGGAGAAAGCATGGCTTCTAGACAAAGCATGTGCTTTTCTATTGATGTTTCAATATAACGGTGTCACTTTGGTAAAATGATAACACCGGGCGCACACATACAGCTCTCTGGGAGTTTAGAGGCTGAAAGGAGAACTTCTTATTGTTGTGAAAGGGTGAAAGACTCTGCTGTATGTGATATTTAAGCTACAGCCTATAGGATGACTACTCTGAAGCCATCAAGAACTATGACTCAAGGAAACCCAAGAGCTATGTGTGCTGCACCAGCAGGCGATATTATACCTGAGCACTTTAGAAATAAAATAGTCATCATAGCAAGAAAGTGTGGAGATAACTGTTCTCATACATTTAACTGTGGTCAGGCATTGGGTAAGGATCCTGCAGGTACCCCTGTGACAGGATGTGGGACCAGGAAAAAAGAGAGAAGCCTTGGAAGGCAGATCCTCAAGATTATTGTGGTAGCTCAGACACCCATGCTCATGCTCATTCACTCCCCTCTTCCAGGGCAAGGTTATTGGGTTGCTGAGTCCAATCAGATGGATTTCTAGCAAAGACCACACATTACCTGGAGGAGAACCCCAAGCCAACTCTTTACCACTAGGCATCTTTTGTCATTCGATCTATCACTAAGAGCCACTCTAGGAAGATTTCTTTTAGGACTCATACAAATCTGAACCCTGCCAAGGTTTTTCCTGAGGCACTGCATCCTCTATATTGTACATAACTCCTCTGATACAGCAAGATTTGGATTTTTAACCCAGGAGGATAGTATAGTGTGAATTTCCAGATATAGAAACAAACCCTCAGTTGCTAGATGGCTGTTTTGCTCACTGTGACATGCTATGGGACTGAGTAATACAAGTCAGGCCAACGTAAACCAGAGCCTCTGTAGTGCAAAATCATCAACAATCTATTATATATACAAAGATTTGCAAGATTTCATATGAATGCTCAATAAGGGAAAGTCTGTTGCTGATTATTCATAGCATCACCTATAAAATATTCTTGAACAAAACCAGAATTACAAGTAGGCACAGAAGAATTCATTTTGCATATAGGCATGCAAGGACTAGGAGAATAGATGTGTGGACATACAGAACCTCTAAATCAATCACTCAGCAGTACACGCAAAATTGTGGGAGTTTATAGCTACAATCATTTATTTTCCTCCCTTTCATTTGCTAAGGATAAAGCCAGAGCCCAGAGAAATCAAGTACCTTGTTAAAATAATTAATGGACAAGGCAGTTCAATGGTGCCCAGAAGCCACCTCTCAAGTTTCTTTCTGTTCACCAGGAAAGCAATTATGGTTACAAATATAAAGTACATCCTTTTGAGATTTTAAAAAATTGAGAAACAGAAAGATGTTGATGTAACTAGTAGAAGACAGTTGCAGCAAGAACTGGACATGGCACCTGGGCTAGTGGTAAGCAGAGTCATTTTTTTTGTCACTCTTCAGAGGAAGATTCTTCATCAGAGTCAGTTTTCTAGAGTATTTTGTGAGCAAATATTTCATCAGTGAATCACCCATCTAGTTTTCCAGGTCTTCTCTTCATATGCACTCTCATGTCCAGTGTAATCCCTGTGAATGGTCACACCAATGAGTCCATAATAAAGGACAGTAGCATGGGCTACTTTTGAGGTCCCTTTGGCTATATCTGAAAATGCCATTAATTTGCCTTAAAACTGAGAAAATAGTAGGTTACTTGAGTGTCTTGAATATCCAGAAGAACTTCCAAAGTAAGCACTTTCCCCCTGCCTGGCACCCACCTTCAATGACTGCCCATTTCTTGTACTGCCAGGATTCACATTTTCACCTGGGAGGAGCTGGGGCACCGAAGGGCATTTCGAAGTCACATTCAGACTCGTATTTCAATTGGCCTGTTTTCCTTGGAATATTTCAGCAGCCAAATTGAAGACTTGTTCAGGGAATTAAAAAGCCATTATTTAAAACATCGTCTTCTAAAGGTGGATATTGTTGGTCAAACAGGCCTTTACAAGTTTGTGAACACCTTATGATTCTTCCTCATCATGGAAACTATTGATAGGAAACAATTGAGAAGCAATTAGTTATCTCTCTAAAAAATGTGTTTTTTATAAACTAAGCACTTATTGCAACAAAAACTGTTCTGACAAGGATGCTTTCACTATAGTAGTAATTATTAAACCATCCCTTGTCTCCTCAATATCAGAGACTTACCTATGTTTGTGGCTACCGTTAGCTATTGCACTAAAATATGGTAAGCCATAATTTATTAATAGTGGCTATGTGTAACCTTGGGCTATACCAGTAACCCTTTCATACTCCATTATATTACGTTTTAATTTTCTAATTTGTCTGATTTTATAACATTATATTACATTAGTAATTTGAAACATATTAGCTTGCCCAATTCCATAGATCTTTTAGACAGTGACACACAATCACTTTTATTAATATGACTACCAATGTCATCAGAAAAGTCTTTAACTATTAGAAAACTTTCAAACTCAAAGTGGTTTGTAAAAATTTCCAAGACCCTACTCTTCTCTTGAAAACTTTAATTTTATCATTGGCAACAGGTAATTGTTTTCCCTGCAGTGACAGATTCTGTTCACTTTTGAGAAAACATCTGCCAAATAGTCTGGTTTGGATAACCACAGTCTGTCACTTCTTCCAAGTAATAAAAGATGTTTCATGGCTAGAGCAGAGAGCTCAGCTCACAACTTAAGCAATCTCAAAAGTTTTCCCTTGAAATTGTGGTGTTGCTGTCTTGTTTCCCCATGCAGCAGACATGTATCACATTGATGTCTTACCTAAGGACGATGTTGACTTTGGGTTACTTACATTTGCCTGTTGGTGGTTTTCACATACGGCAATGAAGACTATAGCCAGTGTAGCCTGTATATGGCTACCCTGGTTTTACCCATCAGTGCTTATTATGAAAACAGTTTTGGTCTCATGGACCTCTTGGTAAAGTCTTGGGAGTCCCTGGGTTTCTACTGAGAACACCTTGAAAACTCTTCCCTATAGAATAATAATGCTTCTATATTAACTTCCAGCTATATATGGCTTTAAATAAAGGCAAAATAATGAAGAATATAGGAGTACTGAGAAGAAAACTTTTAGCTTGAGTTCAAAAAGAAGAGAATCTTAATATATTTGAATTATGTCAAAAACAACTTTTAGTGGGAAGATATTTAAAGGTTTGTTTTTTTAAAGGATATGCTATAATTGCAATTTTTTCTAGTTTCACATAGTGGAGGCAAGGATTTACTTGGCTTACAATTATAAATTATAGTTCATCATTAAAGCAGAAGTTTAAGCAAGTCAAAGCAAAAACTTAAACAAGTCACACCACATCCAGTAAAAGAGAATAAATGCATCTATGCTTACTCACTTGCAGCTAGTTTTATCCTCTCTTACACAGTGCAGAACTCCATGCCTAGGGAATGATACCACCCACAGTGGGTTGGATCTTCCCATTGAATTGACATTAAAGACAATATTCCACAGACATGCCCACAGGTCAACCTGATCTAGGCAATCACTCATTCAGACTTTCTTCCCAGTTTTATTCCATTGCCATTTTGTGATAAATTGACAGATGAACCTGACCAGTACCTGTTTCATTAATAAAATGAAGGGATGAATAAATGAAAGTGTAATACAGACTAATAAGTTAAAGATTTATAAAAGGAATTTGTGTCTAAAATACAAATTCTCCCCACTACAATGAAAAACCTCTTAGTTTAACATTTCACTGAATAAACTTAGGAAAATATCCCAAGTTATTATAGTATATAGATGATAATTCCTTATTTTATTCCTTATTTAAGACGGGTAAAAATCTGTGGCATTGGATAGCAACTGTAGTATCAATCACAGTGATGTAGAAAAAGTTACCTCCAAAGTAATGTAGCAGACAATGAGATGTTTAAACGAAATCCATTGGTCGGTTTTCAGGTAATGAATGGGCAGATCGAATGGAGACCACAGTTTAGACATTGACACACGAAATCCATTGGTCGGTCTTCAGGTAATAAATGGGCAGATCAAACGGAGACCGCAGTTTAGATATTGACACACGAAATCCATTGGTCAGTCTTTAGGTGATAAATGGGCAGATCGAATGGAGACCACAGTTTAGACATTGACACACGAAATCCATTGGTCGATCTTCAGGTAATAAATGGGCAGATCAAACGGAGACCGCAGTTTAGACATTGACACACTTAACATTCATGGGGAATGCTTACTCAGTGAGGATGAGTTTAAAGAATAGTGTTTTTATGGTGACAAGTTCATATACACATCTATTTAGATAACTTCTGTCCATACATTGCCCGTCCTTACTCTCATGAATAAGTGCCTCCATCTTCTAATACTTTATCTCTATTTTCTTGTTTTTATTTTTGCTCCAAACTCTATACATGAGATAAAAATAAGGTACCTTTCTAAAACCTGGCTTGTTTCACATAACATGATAATCTCTAGTCCCATCTATTCCCTTCAAATGACATAATTTCATTCTTCTTTATGAATGAATTATACTCCACACTTTCTATATAGTCTACATTTGCTTTATCTTCTTTTCCCTTGATTGCACTTGATTGCACAGCCTGGTTATTGTGATTGGTGCCGTTACACACATGATCACCCAGTCTCCTGTTCTGTAAGCCCAGTTCTCTTTCATGAATCATCATACCCCTACAAAATTCAGCTTACCTGTCATTATATCATTTGATGGCTATATAATAATCATTTTAAAAGGGCTAGACTTATGAAACCCTTGGAAATTCCCAACTTATAAAAATATATTTGCTCTTCTTCATAGTGGGCAGCTGAAATCCAAGTAAGGCACCCTATGACAAATTCCTAGTGTTGGTTTCAAAATGAGTTCTCGGCATCCCAGAAAGACTGACCATATGATCAGAGATGGAAACTATGAGCCAGCTGGTATCAGCTAGCTTTCTGGGAAGGGAAGGAAGGATAAAGATAACATCTGACCACAAGAGGAATGACTCCATAAGCCATGATTCTGGAATGAAAATTCTGAATAGTGATGCTAGGGTAAACTTCCTGATTAGGGGTGCACACTGAGGGACCAAGAAGTTGACAAATCCTGAGAACAAAGAAACTTCACATTTTGGACCCCAGCACACCCCTACTCTGACTGTCTCTCTTTGGATATTCTCTGGAGTGAGGTTACATGTGGGGAACTCTACCCTTTCCAGTGACATTATGAGTGATTATCTCCAAAGTTGCATTGGACCTCACATGTGTTTATATTTTAGGCTTTAAGAAGTTTGGTTTTAGATTAGGTCATGGTTAAATCATAGTCACTAAATGACTAGTAATGTCACTGTGTGATAAAACTTTAGCTTAAGGATTGCTATTCTGCCAGGCAGTAGTGATGCATGCCTTTAAGAAGCAGATAGATCTCTTTGGGTTTGAGGCCAGCCTGATCTACAAAGAAGTTCCTGTATAGTTAGGGATACATGGAGAAACCCTGTCTCAAAACACACACACACACACACACACACACACACACACACACACACACACACACACATACACACTACTGCCATTCTGAGCCATCTACTACAAAGTTCTCCATCAGTTTTGCATCTCATGCTTTAATGCATGTTGATAGCTGTTGATTGCCTCCATTATCTTATTAGAGTTTGTAAAATGGTAATTTCTAACTCTACTTTTGCTTTTCTACCCACTAGCTACAGTTCTGATTCAATAATTGTCCTCTACCAACTATTTAGTTCAAGATAAAGCTGACACATCTTTCTGCCTGAGTTAATTATGAGGCCGACAATTGTGTCTTACCTTTGGTTTCTGAAGTAACACACAGTCTAAATTAGTGACAGTAGAGGCATGTGTTTAATTTGGGGAGTTACAAGAGGGTGGAGAGCATGCTGAAACACTGGAATTTACATGTTACTCTTTCAGCAACTCATTAGCTACTCTAACACATGAAATGCGGTTAGCTCAGTTCCCATATTAAGCCTTTAAGCATCTGCTCTGACTTGGATGCAATTGTTTATTCATATATTCAAGAATAAGTACTGAGACCTTGCTGTGCACAAGGTGCTCTGCTGATCAGCAGCTATGTGAGCCCCAAATAAAATGGACAGTCTGCCATCCCTGAACTCCCAGTGTGGTGAGAGAGGATAAGCAGACAATTACACAAACCCTGTGAATCTGTTATACATTATCGTCTGTGTATCATTAGTCATATTTACTTAATTCATACGTCATTCATGCATCACGGTTCTTGGAGAAAGCACATAACAGAAATTTCTGAGATGTTTGTCATGGACTTTTGTTTCTTCAGAAAAATCTGAGTCCAAATCCTCAGCCCGCCAGCACTAAAACATTAGTTGCTTGTGAAACACAAAGAGTAAACAATTAACAAGACTCCAGCAACCTTGCTAGGACTAGCTAGAGAATGGATGCTTTTTCTACTTTATCCGTTATCAGAGCAGGCTGTGGTTAGCAAAATGGTACTGGGATGTCATTGATGCACCTAAGGAAACAGTGGAAAGTTCGTGTACCAAAGTCTCAGTGACTGACATGCTATCTTCCGGCCTTCTGTGCTAGGTGAGAAGCAAACATTAACCATGTAAGGTCTAGAAATAAAGAATGATGTGAAAACATTCTTACCTATTTAATCACGACCTCACTGAGCCCATATAGTTTGGCAACATACCTAGCTTTTTGATAGATAGAACTCATCAACTGGGAGTGTGTGTCAAAATATTTATATTGTATTATTGAGGATAATACATAAGGATTTTCAAAGACAATCAAGATGGTACAATCTAAGAAGTTTCAATCCCAGAGATCCCTATTTTTTTCCTCTTTACATTTAAGAGTTTCCCTCTCTCACTGGAGAAAGTATCAATACGTTTTAATATTGCAGACAGAAAATGTAGGAAACGCAAACAGCACGTGCAGGAAAGACCTAAGCATGTTCTCCACAGCCAACTGCTTTGTAAAAGGCTACATTACAAAATCCTTTGCCTCCATCTTCATCGTTGACACCGCCTTACCTTCCCCACTGAAAGTGAGAGGAAATGGTTGTCATGATCACAGTTTGGAATTCATCAATGAAAAATCTTGGTGTTCCTGAGTTGAGCTTGAATACGAATCTCCAGAACAAACAGAGTCAACAAATAAGTCTGCTCTCAACAATCTCTGATTGTGAGCTCTTGTTTTAAAGTAGGAGACACGCCCATGAAGAAGCTTTCCTGGTGGCACCATGTTGGATAGCATTTACAGAATTCTTTTCATGTCTCAGTGGGTAAAGTGCTCACTGTACAGTCGTAAAGACCTGAAGCCAGACCACCCTCCCCTCACCCAGGACACATGCAAAAAGCTTGATGTGGCAGCACTCACCTTTACCCCAGAGCTGGCAGAAGTAGGGTGGACAAAATCCAATCCAAGCCGGCTTGCCAGCTCATCTAGCCAATGAGTAAGCTAAAAGAGAAGCAGGGAAAACATCATGCTGACCTTTGACTCTCTGCAGATGCATGTGGGAGTATATGCACTCTTGCACATACTTCTATGGAATGCATATACCACACACATATATATACACGAAAATTAATCACATGAAGTTGTATGAGCAGTGCAGCTATCACAAATGAGCAGACAAGTGGATGATGAGGAGTTGAAAAGCAAGTAAGTAAATGGTCTACTGATCATTATCAACCTCAGTATATGCTACGCAGTCCTCTGCACACATTACCAACGAAGACTCTTTCTCTTCCCCATCTCTTGGGTGAAGTACATGGTAGGTCTCAGAGGCTTTGCTGATTACCCCTAAATGTAACTTTTAGTCATTAAATTAATCTCAGTCATTAATTTTGGTCTAATTCCATGTAATAAGAAGTCTAATGTTCACCTCCAACTGTTCTTTAATGTGGTCAAGCTTTCCTATGGCTGGCCATTTCTCTCCTCTCTCCAGCTAGTTTTTAGCCCTTGGCAGACTCTCTCATTTTAAGATGATTTTTGACTGTTCTTTGTGGGAAACTCATTGTTACATTTCTAGGGTGTAAAAACAATGCCTGACACTAGTATTGAATGTGTATTTCTAATTAAGAAAATATGGTCACAAAAGTTTAAGTAAATGATGTTTAATTTTACATTCAATTACTCACTCTATGCTCATGTAACCCATGTTCTTTCTGAAGCATAGAATGTGTTCCAGTCCCCATTGCTTACTCACTGGTGCACCTGGGGAAACATTGTTCCAATTAGCTTCCACATAGATTAGTTTTAACTACTATAGTATTGGAATGAAAGTTGAACCCCAGGAAATGGAATCACATACTGTGAACTCTTTTGTATCTGGCTTTTTAAATGCCTTGTATGTTTCAGATGCTGTTGCCTACAGTGTTTCAATGCATAGATGTCCCCCCAGGGTACTCATTCCTCTGTTGATATGCATTTGGGGCCAATATTTAAGTTTGTAACTGTTACAAGCAAAGCTATCTTGAACATTTACCTGCCTCTGGGCATATTCTTTATATCTCAGGTAAACACCTAAGTACTGAATTGCTAGATCAAAAGTGGCTGAATATTTGACTTTGAGAAAGACAGTTTCCAAAGTAGTTTTACCATACAATATTCCTGCTGGAAATTTATGAGAAATTACATTGTTGTGTATTCTCATGGATGATTGATGTTGCCAGTTTCTGGGTTTCAACCATTCTATTGCATGTAAATTAGTATTTCACAGAGCTTTGAATATGCTTTTATTCAGCAACAATGTTATAATATACTTTCTCATATGCAAAATGACTATTAGTATGGCCTTTCTTATAAAATATTTTTCAATTTGTTTCTGTATTTGTTAATAAAAATATATTATCTGCATATGTAATATGTAAACTATTATAAATATACGATATATACAACATACATATGATAAATATACATATATGATATATATATGTACATATATTATTTTCTCCCAGTCTAAAGTTGTTTTTTCTTTTCTTCTTTTCTCCATTAGAATTACACATAATTCATGGTGACAAACACAAGAAATACTTTATGGGGACTTTAAATACCTACAATCAATTTTCAAAACATTAAACATTATAATTTATGTGATAGGAGCATCATATATAATCTTTAAGGTGGTAGGATTATTTGAGTCAGTCTATAAGGAACATAAAATTTGAATAATCTATATAGATTTTCAACATCTTATCTATGATAATTTTAGTTTTCATACAATTAACTAAGAGTGAAATATTAAAATATTTACCTAAAACTTAAATGTTATTATACATAGGTTTCATTTAAATTATGTAGCAATCTTTAAATATTATTGTCCCAGATCTTGTTTAATGAGGATCTCTGTCATCAAATCAAGTACGGAATTTCACAACTATAAGAATAATAATCATTAGCAAAAGGATAGCTGCAGCCAAAGCCATGATGGCTTTTATTTTGCATCCTCGCCACCACATTTGCCTTCAAAGCTGTTTGGATCTGTTGCTGAAAGCAGTTGCATTATCCGATAAGCTTTCTGATTTGTCCTGTAGTTCATCTAGCCTTTCTCCTTCTTTTTTTTTATTAGATATTTTCTTTATTTACATGTAAATTTCTCCTTTCCCAGTTTCCCCTCCAAAAAACAAACAAACGAACAAACAAAACAACAAGAACAAACCCCTGTTGCCTCCCCCCTCCCCATGCCTGCCACCCCACCCTCTCCCACTTATTGGCCCTGGCATTCCCCTACACTTGGGCACAAAACCTTCACAAGGCTGAGAGGTCCTTTCCTCCTATTGATGATCGAATTTGCAATCCTCTACTATACACATGCTGCCAGAACATTCAGTCCCACCATGTATAGTTCTTGATTGGTGATTGGGTCCCTGGGAGCTCTGAGGGTACTAGTTAGTTCATATTGTTGTTCATCCTAAGGAGCTGCAAACCCTTCAGCTCCATAGATCCTTTCTCTAACTCCTTCATTGGGGACTGTGTACTCAGTTCAATGAATGACTGTGAGCCTCTACATCTGTATTAGTCAGGTATTGTCAGAGCCTCTCAGGAGATAGTTATATTTAGGCTGGTTTGTCCTTCCTTCAGTCTCTGCTCCATAGTTAATCTCTGCCACTCCTTCCATACATATTTGGTTCCCCCTTTTAAGAAGGAATGAAATGTCCACCTTTTGGTCTTCCTTCTTCTTAAGTTTCTTGTGGTTTGTGGGTTGTTCTTTCTGTATTACAAACTTCTGGGCTAATAACCACTTATCAGAGAATGCATACCATGTGTGTTCTTTTGTGATTGGGTTACCTCACTCAGGATGATATTCTCCAGATCCATCCATTTCCCTAAGAATTTCATAAATTCATTGTTTTTAATAGCTGAGTAGTACTCCATTGTGTAGATGTACCACAGTTACTGTATCCATTCCTCTGTTGAGGTACATCTGGGTTGTTTCCAGTTTCTGGCTATTATAAATAAGGCTGCTATGAACATGGTGGAGCATGTGTCCTTATTACATGTTGGAGCATCTTCTGGGTATATGCCCCAGGAGTGGTATAGCTGGGTCCTCTGGTAGAACTATGTCCAATTTCCAGAGGAACCGCCACACTGATTTCCAGAGTGGTTGTACCAGTTTGCAATCCCACCAGCAGTGAAGTAGTGTTCCTCTTTCTCCACAACATCTCCAGCATCTGCTGTCACCTGAATCTTTTATCCTAGCCAATCTGACTGGTGTGAGGTAGAATCTCATAGTTGTTTTGATTTGAATTTCCCTGATGACTAAGGATGTAGAACATTTCTTTAGGTGCTTCTCAGCCATTTGGTGTTCATCAGTAGAGAATTCTTTGTTTAGCTCTGTACCCCATTTTTTAATAGGGTTATTTGGTTCTCTGGAGACTAATTTCCTGAGTTTTTTGTATACATCGGATATTAGCCCTCTATCAGATATAGGATTGGTAAAGATCTTTTCCCAATTTGTTGGTTGCCATTTTATCCTATTGACAGTGTCTTTTGCCTTACAGAAGCTATGCAACTTTATGATCAACCCATTTGTCAATTCTTGATCTTAGAGCTGAAGCTATTGGCATTCTCTTCAGGAAATTTTCCCCTGTGCCTATTTGCTCGAGGTTCTTCCCCACTTTATTTTCTATTAGTTTCAATGTATCAGGTTTGATGTGGAGGTCCCTGATCCACTTGGACTTGAGCTTTGTACAAGGCGAAAGGAATGGGTCGATTTGCATTTGTCTACATGTTGACTGCCAGTTGAGCCAGCACCATCTGTTGAAAATGCTGTCTTTTTTCTACTGTATGGTTTTAGCTCCTTTGTCAAAGATCAAGTGACCATAGGTGCATGAGTTCATTTCTGGGTCTTCAATTCTGTTCCATTGATCTACCTGCCTGTCACTGTACCAATACCATGCAGTTTTTATAACAATTGCTCTGTAGTACAGCTTAAGGTCCGGGATTGTGATTCCACCAAAGGTTCCTTTAGTGTTGAGAATAGTTTTGGCTATCCTGGGTCTTTTGTTATTCCAGATGAATTTGCAAATTTCTCTTTCTAAGTCTGTGAAGAATTGAGTTGGAATTTTGATGGGGATTACATTGAATCTGTAGATTGCCTTTGGTAAGATGGCCATTTTTACTATATTAATCCTGCCAATCCATGAGCATGGGAGACCTTTCCATCTTCTGAGATCTTCTTTGATTTCCTTCTTCAGAGACTTGAAGTTCTTGTCAAACAGATCTTTTACTTGCTTAGTTAGAGTTACACCGAGGTATTTTATATTATTCGTAACTATTGTGAAGGGTGTTGTTTCCCTAATTTCTTTCTCCTCCTATTTGTCCTTTGTGTAGAGGAAGGCCTCTGATTTGCTTGAGTTAATTTTATATCCAGCTACTTTGCTGAAGTTGTTTATCAGGTTTAGGAGCTCTCTGGTGGAATTTTTGGGGTCACTTAAGTATACTATCATATCATCAGCAAATAGTGATAATTTGACTTCTTCCTTTCCAATTCCTTATACCTTTGATCTCCTTTTGTTGCCTAATTGCTCTGGCTAGAACTTCAAGTACAATATTGAATAGGTATGGAGAGAGTAGACAGCCTTGTCTAGTCCCTGATTTTAGTGGGATTGCTTCAAATTTCTCTCCATTTAGTTTGATGTTGGCTACTGGTTTTCTGTATATTGCTTTTACTACATTCTAGTATGGGCATTGAATTCCTGATCTTTCGAAGACTTTTATCATGATGGGATGTTGGATTTTGTCAAATGCTTTCTCAGCATCTAGTGAGATAATCATATGGTTTTTTTCTTTGAGTTTGTTTATGTAGTGAATTACGTTGATGGATTTCC
>JADRCD010158441.1:0-21176 GCA_019843815.1 Montemys delectorum
CTTTCCTCCTATTGATGATTGAATTTGCAATCCTCTACTATACACATGCTGCCAGAACATTCAGTCTCACTCTGTATAGTCCTTGATTAGTGGTTGGGTCCCTGGGAGCTCTGAGGGTACTAGTTAGTAATTCTTAACGCTACCCCAACCCAGGACCCCTTGCCCTATTGGAGCTCTGACTTCTGTCTCTCACCCAAGTTCCCTATAACACTTTCCAAACTTCACCCTCTGTGGACCATGAATTCCATTCTTCAACTTTGTTTTGCTTTGGTTTGGTTTGGGTTTGGGTTTGGGTTTGTTGTTGTTATTTGGGTTTGGGGTTTTTTTGTTTTGTTTTGTTTTGGGGGGGAGGAGTTATTTTGTTTTGTTTTTATGAGACAGGTTTTCTCTGTATAGCCTTGGCTGTCCTGGAACTGGCTCTGTAGACCAGGCTGGCCTCAAACTCAGGAATCCACCTGCCTCTGTCCCCAAGTGCTGATATGAAAGGCACTTCTTTAATCTGCCTGGCTCATTCTTCAACTTTGTAAAACAAGAACCCAAAGCCACTAGCTAAGGGCAGTTTGGTGGCTTTTGAGTTTCTGGGTCTTTGAGCTAAGCCCACCGAGACAAGAAAGGTTCCGTCATTCTTAAAGATAGTCCCATATTCTTGTATCAAGACATCTTAAAGGACTAACTAGCATGAAGTTTCACTGAGATGGCTGTATCAGTCCCAGTGTGGCATCTGGTAGGGTGTACAGTCTAATAGGGGATGGAAGTGGCATAGTGTTCATGACTGGAGAGGAACAGACCACACTGGAAACTGAATTATTTCCTTACAGTCACTAAAATTGGAACCCAAGTCCTTTAGCCCCAACTCTGATCTTTGTTTTGTGCTTCTGGGGGTATCACAGACATGTGCCAGAATACAGTGGGGCAGCAAGTTCCTCCCTCACTTGGAGAACCACCCAGTCAGCATAAGGACCTCACAGCAGAAAAGGGCCCTGTGCTTTGTTTCAGTACGTTTTTCCTTTATTTTTTAATTTATTTTATTTTTGAAATTGTAATATAATCTTAAAATCCACCTTTCCCCAGCTCTTTGAAACCAGCTTCCTGGCACTTAGCACAGAAAGGCCTGGTGCCTTTCATGAAGCACAAACAAACAAACAAAAAAGCCTTGGAGATGCTGTTTTGCCCCCCCAACCCCTTGAGCTAACATTTGTCAGTTGTAAATTATCTAAATTATCATCCAGCATACTGCTTCCAATCGAGAATTAATCAGCAGGCTAAAGTTGCTGCCTATCTGTATATAATCCACCAACAACAGACAACATTCAGCCTAAACTGGGGCTCACTGTACCACAGAAGAAGCATACCAGGAGCCCAAAGACCCAGATTCAATTTAACCACCTTAAAAAATGTTTCAATCCCTCTGGGAACCTGTTCTGTATCCCAGAATGAAGGAAGCGGGCAACTTGACTTTTGAAGCTTTCAGGCAATAATACTGCCACATAACAACCCAGGTAATGTCTCTCTCCATCTATGAGCCTGCGCAAGTAAAGAGGCACAAGCTCAGTTAGTCAGCTCAGAAGCAAACAAATGTCAAAGAGGATTTACTTTGGGCTAGGGAGATGTCTCAGTCTGTGAGGTGCCTGCCACACAAGCTTGAGGACCTGGTTTTGATCCTTGAACTCATATAAAAGAGCTGGGTATAGTGGCACATGTTTGCAATCCTAGCACTGGGAGGCAGAGACAGAAGGATCCTTGGGGCTCATTAGCCAGAGAGCCTAGCCTAATTGGTGAGCTCCAGGCCAGTGAGATCGGTCCCTGAAGTTGTCTTTTAGCCACATGCATGAACACACACACACACACACACACACACACACACACACACACAGGTACATGGTGAGGGGAGATCATAGAGGATTGGTTAGAATGATTGATTAGGCTCATAGTTTGGAAGTTCAGTGCCTGGTCACTCACACATCACTTTGAACCTATGGCTAGGCAAGTCATCATGAGGGGAACACATGGTAGAATAGAGATGCTCACTTCATGAAAGTTGGGAAGTGAAGAAAGGAGAGGAATCCAGAGTCCAGTATACCCTTTATAGCACACCCACAATGATCTGATTCTTCCATGGAGATGTTCTAAAGTTTCCACCACTTCCCAGAACCATGAGCTGGGACCAAGGCTTTAATGATAAAACTATGTGGACATTTGGGATATAAACTCTCACAGCTCTTAAATATCCAGAATACATATATAATATATGACCTGCAGAGATTGGCTGCCATAACCTTCTTCCTTTATCATGGATCCTTGACAAACATTTTGGTGTTTTTTTCTTATTTCACCAATTCATTTATACATAAATATTTATTAGATACTTACTATATACCTATACCTGGGTTGGGTTTTTTCTTTTTTTTGCATTCTTGATTTACAAATGAGAAATCAAAGACAAATTGTTCTAGCATCACCTACTGATTTTCACCTTGAGGAACAGTACCCACAGAGCTCTCCATCAGTGAAGGCTTTCTGGATACTTAGGCAGTGAGATTTGAGCTGGTTTGCCTGTTTACATTATCAACCACAAGGTGCACGTGCATGCATGTGAAAGCCAGAGATCAGCCCTGGATATCTTCCTCAATTTCTCTCCTCCTTAAGTTTTGAGACAGTGTCTTTCACTGGCCTAGAACTCATTAATTCAGCTAGGCTGGCTATACAGTAAACCCCAGTGAGTCCTAGGCATCCACTAAAGAAATGAGGTTACAAAAGCACCCCACTCCTCAGGTGGGATTCAAACTCTTTAAACTAGCATAGCAAGTACTTGATTGACTGAGCCATCTCCCCTGCCCTCAAATTCTCTTGTGTAGCAGAATGTCTAGGAATAATTCAAGTTAATTAGAGGCCTAGGAGTTCACAGACTCCATTATCACCTATCAGAGCCCATGCAATATTGCAGCTGGACCCTCCAAGGTTGGACCAAGGCATGTAGATCTCAAGCACACCCAATGAAAGTGCAGTCCTAGGTGTGACTGCACAGACAAGCACACTAAAAAACCTAAAGCTTAGCCCTTGAGCCTCAGAGAACAGCACTTAGCTATTTTGGAGTAGAGTTCTGACCTAGAGACAGTTAACCTCTGATAGTTCCAAGTGGCACACAAGGAAGGGACAACAGGTAGACCTAGACTAGCAATTGCTTACAGCATGGCACACACCTCATCTTCCATGTCCATCACAGACATTGTTTATCAATCAGCCCCTTATTGCCACCAGTTGGAATACAGCCCCGGAGTCTTGATCATCACGGGACCCCAGCGATGAGGCCAAGTTGACTTATACACTGGAGTAGACTTGTTATCCCTGACAAGTCATGGTGGAAGAGCGTGCTTCCCCAAATCTCCAAACTATCAATAGTGTCAAAAGGCGGAAACTTTCTACATTGCCTGTCCACGGGAAGACTTAGCCTGAGCCTAACGGCTTCCTTATCTCCTGCTTTCTTGACCTCTCTTTCCATTATAGAGCAGGTGATAGGGAGGGTCTGCCGACTGGGATGATCTGTTAATGTAGGAGCTAAGAGCTGAATTGCTGAACTTCCTGGAAGTCCCTTACCTTGAAGAACAGTTAAGATTAAAGACCCTCAGGGAAGAAAGATGGCCTTGTGTGTAAAATGCTTGCTGTGCAGGAATGAGGCGCTAAGTTTAGATTTCCAGAACCCAGATAAAACCAATGCATATCTGCAACAGGAGGATCCTGGGGAGCTCACCCATCATGTAGTCTAGTCAAATCAGGTCCTTATATTCAGTTGAGAGATCTTCTCTCATCTTAAGTTAGGAGAAGCAATTGAGGAAGACGCTCTAACAATGTGAGCCTCTGATCCCCAAACACAGAGACAGTTATACCGACACACACATGTACATACACTACACACACACACACACACACACACACACACACACACACAAAGGATTAAAGACCCCATAGCCAGCCAGACTGCCTGGGTTCCAGTCTCATTCTGCTATGCATAAAGTTGTGTGAGCGTAGGTAGGCTGGCTGCTTCACCTTCTAATGTCTTCACATCTGCATCTGTAAAATGGTCTACAGAAGCACTCACTGCTCTGGGACATGAAAGTCACAAACTCCA
This sequence comes from Montemys delectorum, assembly GCA_019843815.1. NCBI lineage: Eukaryota > Metazoa > Chordata > Mammalia > Rodentia > Muridae > Montemys > Montemys delectorum. The sequence goes on from JADRCD010158441.1 coordinate 4,127, forward strand.
TGCAATCACTGAGCCCTGACTGCTGCAAACACTGGCACACACCCTTTGGTCTATGGTTCCCGAGCCACACTGGCCTCCTTTCTCTTCTCTGGCCTGGCAGAGCATAGTCCATTTCCAGACCTTGGCACCAGATATTCCCTCTACCCAGACAGCTAGCTCTTCCTCTTCAGAGACACCACCCCTGATCACCCTAACATAGCCCCTTCTTTTTCTTGTGTGTCACAGCTTTTACCACTGCCTGATGGGTGTCATGGTGGCAATGGTCCACGGCAATGCAATATGAGCTTACCTGAACCCACTAACACTAGGTTCCAAGACAGCAGAGAACCTGACAGGTGGTTGTAATTCCCAGTGTGTAAGACTGTGCTGAGTACGTGAGATGTGGAAACAGTACATGGGAGAAGTGATGACCTAGAGAGGGGGAGTTCCACAGTCCTCATGAAGTGGGCTTCTTATAACACAGACCTATTTAAACTGAGATGCGCCCCCCCCCAATGTTGGCTTACCACAACCTGTTCTATAAAATAGAATTGTTCTCTCTTAATTTCTAACTTTCCAAGTTTCTCAAACTGTGCTCCTGTAATGGAGGTCTGCAGAGAGAGAAAGAGAGAAATAGAAATTCCAGCCAACAAGGACTCTCAAGGTCAAAAACACTGGGAAATGATGCTTGCACACTTGGGATTCAGTGTTCAGAAAAAGCTCTCCCGAGCTCTAGAGGGGAAATAAGCATAGAACCTGAGTGTGTTGTGTTTCCCGGACTCTACCTGTGATCGTTTGAATCATTTCAAAGTTAATGATCAGATCCTTCCATTTACAAATGCATCCAGAAAGTGACGCCCAGAGAAGGCCAGAGGCTCACCCAGGATCATGCAGCCGCCTCCTGAATCCTGACACAGAGTTCATTTCCCAGCCCCTGCCTGTGCCCCAGTGATCTGCTCAGCTGTAGGCTTGCAAGAAGTCAAAACCTGAACACAGACCTCAAATCCCAGGATCAGTTTGACAAAGATCGTGGGACTCAATATATTCAGGAAGGTTTGCTTTCAGCCTCACCATTCCAGAAACGATTCGTTCGACCAACATTTATTAAGCATGATGTAACAGGCACTACACATTTTACAGAGAACAAGACACGGCTGTTCAGAAGACTCATAATACAATTATCCATAAGGATATGAAAATTGATTGAACTGTCCTTGAGAAACCATTTTTGAAGCAGGGGTGTGTAGGAACTAACATATGCACATTGCATTTGCTTCCGATACTTTTTTATTTTTTATATTTGTGTCTAATAAAATTATACTGGAATAAAGAACACTTCACTGTACTCAGTGCAGGGAGGGAAAGCAAAAGGACAGGTGGGCTCCTCTGTGAGCCCCTCACCCTACAAGCTCATTTAGTCACGTGTTACCTCTGGCTTTCCACATGTAGGCTGAAGTTCATTCCGTTTGCAATTGCCTGCAAAGAAAGTCATCTGCTTCAAAGCAGGATTTCGGTTTTGAAGCATTTTGAAACATTATCACATCTAAAAGACGCTAGAAAACGTGGTTTACTGAAGCCACGTCACTCTGAAACACCCCAGATGAGAGAGGGAGAAGATGAGTTGTTACGTTCCGTGGTCTTTCTGATGAGCAGAGAGTATCTGTCTAGCAAGCAGGACCATTGTCTCCTGTCATTCTAGAACACAGCTCCAAGAGACAAAATAAAACTAATTGAGTTTCAGGTTTGAGAATCCCGCACCTAATACTGTGGAGGGGAAACGAGCCTTCTGTGTGTCCTGAAGGTGTGACTGTCTTAGCAAGAGAAAGCTGAGACGTCAGCAGTTCCCCAGGGCCCTTTGTCCTGGGTGGTCCCCAAGCAAAGCTGCTCAGAAGTCAAATGTGTACCCCCAAAACCCAGCTGTCTTTCAAGAGCACTGGCACTTGTGGTTTCTCTAGGAATAACACTGAGCACCAACTGGCAAAGCAAAGGTGACTGCTCCCCGGCCTCCAATGGAGGTACCTACCCAGCGCTTTATGAAAAGCCACAACAAATCAGGAAGACATCCCAGTCACAGGAAAGACCCCTCAACCTGCACTAAAGCAGCCGCCAGAGCACAGGGCTACAGACCAAGTCTCTAGAGAGTCAACAGCCCACACCAATACTTGACACTCAGACCTGCCATTTAAAAAGCAACCCAGGTGCAAGTCCCAGAACAAGCCTTTGTTAGACACAGTAAGTTGAGGTGTGCTCTTAAAGGACCAGGCTCCACTTCCTCAACTCGAAATGGAACTCTCTCCTTTGTCCAGAATATCTGAGTTTATTCCAACAGCCTCAGCTCATTTTCTCAGCTAAGAATCGTTTGGTTTCTATGCAGCAGGACTACAGAAAGCGTATGCACACCGGGAGTGTGTGTGTGTGTGTGTGTGTGTGTGTGTGTGTGCAGATCTGTGCATGCTTGTAAATATGGCCACAATTGTTTATGCCCATGAGGGTGTTTCTAAGCAGTTTTATGGAAACAATTGGGAGTGAGAGGTGAGATTTTGCCTAAGGAAACCTCCTCCTCGCAGTCAAGCTCCCAGACAGACTCAGCAGCCAGGTCACCATCTGGGGTCGTTGGTGAGATTTGAGACATGTGATCGAAAGGCCCCTCCTCCTCTGCCTCCTCCTCCTCTCCCACCTCTCTGTCTCCGGAGGACACCGCATTTGGGATCATGTGGACATAGGCAGCAGCGATCTCCTTGTGGAAGACCGTGTCTTGGTTGTAGGAAATGAGTTCGTTACTGATGTTTACCGTCTGCACTGGGGTCCGGAAGCAGAGGTGGCTACAGCCCAGCAGCTGGGCGAAGACCTTCCGGAAGTCTGCATTAAAGGCATAGATGATAGGGTTGAGAGAGGAATTGGCCCAGCCAAACCAGACGAATACGTCGAAGGTAGTCTCGCTGACACAAGGGAAGCCAGTCCGTGGGCCCTGGGCATCTCCACTGCTACAGAAAGGAACCATACAGTTCAGGATGAAGAAAGGCAACCAGCAGCACACGAAGACCCCCATGATCATTGACAGGGTTTTAAAGACCTTGGTCTCCTTCTTGATAGAGGCTCTCAGGCTAGGGTCCGGTTCACAGGCCCCACGGCTCCGACAACTCTGAGCATGCTCAGCTGCCCTCTCTAAAGAGGAGATCCGGCGGATCTGCACCTGTGCAATGCGGTAGATGCGCGTGTAGGTCACGATCATGATGGCCACCGGGATGTAGAAGCTGATGAGCGATGAGGAGATGGCATAGGTTCGGTTCAGGCTGGAGTCACAGTTCTCTGTTCTCCCTTCTAGCTCCCAGCCTTCCTCCCAGGGTGTCTCATTGGACAGCAGGCCCTCTCGGCCCTGGGAGCCTGTCTTGTCTCTGTGCCAATTGAGTTGGACCGGGATGAAGGAGATGAGGATGGACAAGGCCCAGGCCAGGGCCACCATGACCAGGGCTACACGCTGGGTCATCTTGCGCTCGTAGCGGAAGGGCCTAGAAATAGCCCAGTAGCGGTCCACGCTGATGATACACAGATTCAGGATGGAGGCAGTGGAGCACATGATGTCAAAGGCCACCCAGACGTCGCAGAATGTCCCAAAGGGCCAGTACCCAGCCACCTCAGCCACAGCCTTCCAGGGCATGACCAGCAATGCCACAAAGAGGTCTGAGACAGCCAGGGATACGATGAAGATATTGGTCATTTTGGCGCGCAGGTGGCGGCTGCGGACGATGGCAGCACACACTAGCACGTTGCCAAGCAAAGTCCAGACGATTAGGAGAGTTAGTAGGCCAGCGGTGACCACCTGCGCGGGTCCCAGCGGGGCTGGAGAGCCCCCGGGGGAGTCCACCTGCGCCAGTTGCCTCTGTAACCCCAGCCGCGCCCCGTGCGCGGTGCCGTTGCGCCCAGGAGGCAGCATGTCGCGCTGGGTAGCTCGGGCTCGCTGCGTGCGGTCCCAACTTCGCCCCTGCGCCTCGCGGAAGGCCCCATCGGGCACCCCAGAGGGTGCTCCGGGCCCTGTAGCTGACCGTCCCCGAACCCGAGGGGCGCTCACCCTGTACTGCTTGGGATCCCGAAACGGTGACAGCCTTGCGCGCCTCTGGTCCCCAGGATGGGACAGGAATCGACCGGTGCCCGCGGGCCGATCCTGTGTCGGCAGCGCGCCGGACGGCGGCTGCCGCTGCTTCTAGTTCTGAGTCGGAGAAACAGAGAGCGGCCGCCAACGGGGGCGGGGTCCGGAGTCGCGGGCACCGGGCGATCTCTCTACGGCGGTGGCTGCCACGGCCCGCGCGCCCGCCCCTATCAGTCACGCTTCTGCGGCCAGCGCACCCTCCCACCTGCGTCCTGGAATCGTGACTCTGCTGTCTTCTTCCAACTTAAGAGGCCACACACAGGTCCGAGGGTGGCCCCGGTGTTACACTCTCACCCCAAGCTCAGGAATTGGCTTCTCCCAAACACCAGGTGCCTCTCCTGGACCACCTCTGGGTGGAGAAGTGGATCACAGAGGCCTCTAGACAAACCAGAGACTTGGAGGATAAGGGAGTGGCCTTCGATGTCACGACCTTATCCCGAATCCCTATTCTGGGTCACAGGACCCTGAATTCTCTACTCAGCTTTTGTGGTCTTTGGTTTCTCCTCCCAGAAGGAGAGACAAAAAAGGTCTCCTTCCTGGGTGCGCAAGGATTGGGAAGAGTCACCCAGACGGGGTGACAGTAGCCCTCACACCTGAGACTCAGCCGCACTCAGGCCTCCACAAGATCACCCCTCCTTTCTCTCCTTTCCTAATTTCAGACGTGCTCAATTTACTGAAGGAACGGGGGGTGGGGTGGAGGGGGCTGATGATTCAGTGTGTTTCCCAGAAACTAAAGCTGTAAGAACCCAAACTGGAGAGGGAAAGGGAGGGGGAGGGGACTGTGGGGAAAGAATGGAGAGAGAGCAGTGTTCCCCAGCCTTAGCACACCACTCACACATAAGTCTTTCAAGATGTTCCTGTCTCCCTGGTGGTGCTGAGCTCAGATGATGTGAAAGGAAGCAAGCACCTGACTGTTGCCCTTCCCCTGCAGGTGGTGCCTCCTATTCCAGCTGCTTGCCTTCCAACACAGAAATACTTGCACTTTGAGCAGCTCCCAGAGCCCTTGCATCTGAACCTCAAATACCCTTGCACCTTTAACCTTGGCCCCAGCTTTCGGATGGGGGAGACGGACAGACCACCTGTCCCAGTACCAGAGCCAACTGGACAGACACCCTTCACGACTGCCTCTCCTCTCTGCTGCCTGTGGCCTTGTCTCTGATTTCATTAAGGTGTCACCATCCCAGCCTCCAGGCCCTGACCTGTCATGGTCCCCCGCCTACCCTCCGCTCCATCACAAGCAGAATTCTTTTTTCTGCTTTGTGGTTGGGTGGATTCTAACATGGTTTCCTCTGACTGAGAAGTCCCCAAGAGCTCCCCTTTGGCCAGGCGTATAGGATAGCTCATCAGCTCGTGCTTGCTTGTCTCTGCCCATGGCTCCTATTGCTTTTCCCGAGGTTCCTTCTAATTGACCTGTTTGAGAAGGCAACAGTACCACTCTAAAGAAAGATCAGTCACCACAAAACACAGATGGGTCAGATGGGGATTTCCAAACCTGAGCTAGCCTCTACCACGATCATGACATCCTGGAAAGCAGCCCCTCATGATGCTGGAAAAGGACTAGGATTCTTAGAAATAAGCTCAAAGTCCAGCCATTTATTGAACAACTACTAGATATGAGGTTCCAGTATAGATACATGGATAGACAGATAGATAGATGAGAATTATGCAGAAAACCAATATCTATGAGCTCTCATGCTTGCAATATGGTATATGTTCAATAAACAAATTTATATTTGTTCTTGGATGCTTTAGAAATCTGCAGCTCCACCCATCAACACCTGAGCACTTGCTGATGGGAGGGGTACAGCACACGCATGTCATAGAAGGATGAGGTTTGCATAGTGAAGCCAGAGAGAACCAGATCAACAGTGGACTCTGTTTCCCAATATCCATGAAACTCCTGTTCATGTCAGGGCACAGCTACAACCTATAGATCTTGCTTCGGCCTTGGGGACACAGGGAGAATCACAGACATGCTCCTTCCCACCTGGGCCTTAGTTTCTAAGAAGAGACAAATAATATTAAAGAGATTTGTGCTGAGGGCATATCTCTGTGATAGAGCATGGTCTTAGCATGCATGAGGCCCTGGGTTCAATCCCCAGCACCAAAATAAATAAATAAATAAATAAATAAATAAATAAAAGTCATAACAATTTAATTTCAAAATAAGAGAGTTTTAGTTTGTGCTAAGTGCTATCCAGGAAGCAAAACTGATTAGAGTATCTAGACTGAAGGGTCAAGCTGCTTCAAAAATGAGAGTTCAGGAAAGCTTCTTGTCAATCAAAAAGATGAGAGAGATTTAGTGAAGCAAATCACTCTCAAAGAGAAGATAGGCTGATGCAAAGGCCCAGAGGCAGAATGAGGTTGCCTGAGAAAAAACACAAAGGTCAGCAGGGCTCTTACAGCACAGTTTCCAAGAGAAAGCAAAGGTGTGAGGCTGAGAAGGGGCTGAGCCCCGTTGTCATGGTAAGGACACTGAACAGTGTTCTAAGTACCAGATGGCTGCTGTTTAAATCTCCAACCCTCCCTTTTAACACCATCATCATTATTTTGGATGCCCATGGCCATCTCTGCAACATTCATGGCAGTCCCCATCACTCTTCTCATGAGTCAGCTCTAGTTGTCCTTGGACACACATTATGGTGCTCCTTAACTGCAGCGATGGCACCGGACTCCCTTGCTGCTAGGTGGGGATTGTGGGTTGGGTTCTAGCCAACAGTGTTGGCAAGGTCTTGAGAAGGTATGCAGCTAGACTTAGGTCTGACCTTGATTCTTTTTCCAGGGGCATCCTACCCACCATCAGGAGAAGTGCAAACCGTGAGGAAAGGCTGTATGAAGATCCTCTGGACTTCAGGACAACTGAATTCTCCAGAACGTAGCCAGCACTTACTGCCAGCTAAGGACGGATTGGCTCAGACATTCCAGCCTGTTCTAGCCATAGTCATCTTGGCTTGAGGCTGGTTGTCATGATCTTGGAAGCACCTCTTACCAGCCTCGGTGATGGGGGAGATAGAGAAATGGCCCCACAAACAGTGTCATAAGGACTGCTTGTCTGGCCCAGCATACAAACAATGCAGAGGAGAGCTGAAAGTCCTTCTGCTAAGAAGTAAGGCTGAGGACTGGGGTGAGGCTTGTCTCTACAGACACTCTTTTTCTTTGTTTGCAGTAGAAGAGAATGAGGTTTAGACAGAGAACAGAGCAAACCAGAGATAGGGGCAGGCCAGGTATTGGGGGAAAGGGGAGGGAGAGAAAGAGTCAGAGAGAGACAGAGAGGCAGAGAAAAAGACAGAGAAGCAGAGAGAGACAGAGACATAGAGACAGAGAGAAACAGAGAGACAGAAAGACAGAGACAAAGACAGATGCCAAGAGAAAGGCAAAGAGATAGAGGAGAGGAGAGAGGAAGGAAAGAGAAAGAGACTATCTTGCAATTAAGTCGTACCCCTGGTCTTTGCAGTTATAAAAGCCAATAAATCACTTTTGGCTGAAAGGCATCTTTAAAGGTTCAAATGCCACCTGCCATGCAAAAGCTCACCCATGCGAGGAACAAAGAGTGCTGTGGGCATGAAAACAGGAGGTTGACTGAGTGCCTGTTAGGCTGGCAGGGTGGGCTGAGCGGACAGAAAGGAACAACATAGCTGGAGAGCAGGTGGAATTCACCAGCATTTCCTCACTAGGGCATGCTTAGCAGAGGGGACAGTGTATGCAGAGGCTTAGAGACTTGAGTGTTGAAAAGATTCCTAAGAACTCTCACGGTATACTCGGGTGTCCAGAAGACATCTCGGCTTCCCCTCTGGGGTGGAGACTTTATTCACAGGGTCAGAGCATATAGCCTGGGAGGCATGGTGTGCATTTCTGCAGGCAGGCATCTTCCAGGTGCAATGGTTTGTGCCCGCTTTGGTTGATCAGTGGTTTGATTGGAGAGGTGGCTTGGTTGTCATAGCACTTGTATAGCATGCAGGAAGTACCGACTCCATTCCCAGCACCACTTAAGTGGATAAGGTGACACATGCCTTTAATCCTAGCAGGCAGGAGTGAAGGCAGGAGAATCAGACGTTGTGGCAGTTAAATAAGAATGTTCCCTATAAGCAGATGTATTTGAACCGGTCCCCAGCTGCTGGCCCTGCTGGTGGGGCGGGATTAAGGAGGTAAGGTGGGATTAAGGAGGTATGGCTCCCCTGGAAGAAGCATCTCACTGGAGGCAGGATTTGAGAGTTTAAAGACTGACGCCATTTCCAGTTCATTCTCTCTTGTTTCGTGTTTAAAGATCAAGATGTGAGCCTTCAACATCCAGCTCTTTAAGGCCACAACGGGAGTCTTGAGACTTTAAAAGGGGCAGGGAATACATGTACGGCTGCCTCCATTTCTCACTTGACTCTTTCTCACCACAGTTTAGTTGTGGAAAGCTGAAAGGCAGAGGTCTCTTTCAGTCTTAGAAGCCAGCCTCATTAGGACTATCAGGGCTGGTTCCAACCAGCCCAGTGGCTATAAGCCCTTCCATTTATTCACCCAGAACCTTGCTCTCAGAGGCTAGTGGGGGAAATGATTCTCTCCTGAGCTGGCTCCTGCAGAACTGCATACTTGGGACATTGGCTTAGCATCCAAGCACAGGGTGGTCTCCCCACTCAAATGCTCGTGGGGAATCCATTGATCCTTCTTCTGATGAAAAAGTGTCTTAAGTAGATTTATTCCTCTGATACAAAGATTATGATTCAACATTGACAGGACTAAGAGAGTAGGGTTCACCCCTGAGGACTCAGTCCCCAGTCCCTCAACTCGCCCAGCTTGAAACACCAGAGCCTGCTCTGAAAAGAAGAGAGAAGCCTTCTGCTTGGCCTCAAGCCTGGTTCCTTTATCTTCTGACAAAGACAGGCCACATCTGGCTCATCCTAGTTTAGAGGCAAGGAGAGTCCTGGAAATTTCATACGGCTTTGCAACATAGGGCTTTTCACATGGTCAATGCAACAGCCTACCCTATCCCCCCTTGCTTCATGTTCTATTTCTACAAAAATATTGTACAATCTCCCTTTGGGGACTTGGTTCAGATCCCAAACTGGCTACTCCCCTGTTTGCTCAAAAAATAAAGCTTTCACTTGTAAGCTTCTGTACCTGAAATGAGTTTTTCTCAGCTTCCACCCAGGATCCAACAAAAGTTTGGTGCATTCACAAGGCAGCATGGCGTAGAAAGGAGTCTAGGTTTATGAGACCATCTGAAGTCCAATCCCTTCTTTTAAATTATCTGACTTGAGACTGTGAGCAAGCTACTGACCCCCCATAGCCTCACAAAATAACACACATGGTATGCACTCTCTGATAAGTGCATATTAGCCCAGAAGCTTAGAATACCCAAAATACAATCCACAAACCACAAGAAACTCAAGAAGAAGAAAGACCAAAGTGTGGATACTTCGATCCTTCTTAGAAGGGGGAACAAAATACCCATGGAAGGAGTTGCAGAGACTAACAATGGAGCAGAGACTGAAGAAAGGACAATCCAGAGACTGCTCCACCTGGGAATCCTTCCTATATTCAGTCATCAAACCCAGACACTATTGTGGATGCCAGCAAGTGCTGGTTGACAGGAGCCTGATATAGCTGTCTCTGGAGAGGCTCTGACAGTACCCGACTAATACAGAAGTAAAAGCTCACAGTCATCCATTGGACTGAGCACAGGGTCCCCAATGAAGGAGTTAGAGAAAAGACCCAAGGAGCTGAAGGGTTTGCAGCCCCTTAGGACGAACAACAATATGAACTAACTAGTACCCTCAGAGCTCCCAGGGACTAAACTACCAACCAAAGAGTACACATGGTGGGACTAATGGCTCCAGCTGCATATGTATAGCAGAAGATGGCCTAGTTAGGGGCAGGAGAGGCCCTTGGCCCTGTGAAGGTTCTATGCCCCAGTGTAGGAGAATGCCAGGGCCAGGAAGTGGGTGAGGGTGGGTTGGTGAGCAGGGGAAAGGGGGGAGGAACAGGCTTTTTTTTGGGGGGGGAAGGGAAACCAGGAAAGGAGATATCATTTGAAATGTAAATAAAGAAAATATCTAATAAAAATTTTTTAAAAAAATAAATGGGAACAATACATTACTACACCATGTACAGGACGCATGTGCAAATAAGAGGCTATCCTTAGGAAATGGCAAGTGTCTAATTCAGTCGAGTTTTGCTACAATAATGCTATGTAACACACTGACCCAGGATCTTGACAGTTGGAAAATCACAAACTGTATTTACTACTAATAATTGGCAACCAGCAGGAGAAGCTTTACCTCAACAAAGGGTCAGGGTCTGCTTGCTCTGTATGTCTTTCCCTTCTGGGACAATAGCTTCCTGGTGTTTGTACTTTTTCTTGGTGCAGGAGCTTGCAGCAAGCCTATCCTGATCCCACATTCACTTAGAGCTATGGATGGAATTGTGGGCCAGTGTTTATCCATACACAGTCCATAATACATAGAATCCAAAGTTGATTCACTACTCATTTTTAACAAGAATATAAAGAAGACGCCCAGGGAAAAGATGGTCTCATGCGCAAATGATGATGAAGAAACAGGATACCCACATGCTGAAAAATGAAACTAAAAGTCAACTCTGACTCGTAGAGGGGAAGGCTATCTGACCAAGAACTCACTGTGTACAACAGGTTGGCTTTGACATCAAACCCTTGCACCATCTGCTCTGTCGTTTTCTCTTTTGGGTCCTGGCTGTGTTTGTAGTCATCATTGCCCAGCATCTTCTGTGGATGAGTTGCTCCCATCCATTCGGTCCTCTCCCACTATGACATTTCTCAAAAACATGTGACTTTCTTCACACTCCCATCATTCCTTGGAACCCTGTTAGTTATCATTAGCTTAATTAATAAAATTTACTCACTAACCCCAAACATCTTAACCACCAGTCACCTCCCATTTTCAAGTCTCTGCTTTGACTTTTCTGAAATGGAATTGGAAGCCAAATAAAGCCTTCCTCCCTAATAGCTTCCTTTGTCAAGGTGTTTTTATCACTGAGCAGAACTGAGGCTAGGATGCACAACTACTTGAGAGGTACTCTATAATCATGGATGGAAGAATTAGCGTTTACCAAAATGCATATATTACTCAAAACAGCCCACAAATTCAGATCAGTACCCATCAAAATGCCAATGGCACTTCTCATGAAATGGGGAAAGGGACTGTAAAATCCATATGAAAACCAAAAAGGCTTCAAACCACCCAGGCAATTCTCAGGAAGGAAAAAAATGGTGAAGGAATCTGCCTTAGTTAGTGTTCTAGCTCTGTGCAGTGAAGGTATCTGTCTTAGTGTTCCACTGCTGTGCGGAGACACCATGATCAGGGCAATGCTTACAAAACATTCAGTTGAGGGTTTGTTTCCTGTTACAGAGGGTTAGCCCATGATCACTACAGTGGGAACCTAGCAGGCATGACAGTGGAGCAGTAGCTGAGAGCTTTACTCCCTGTTCTGCAGGGGACTACTGGTCAAGAAACAGAAGCGTAGGCCAGTGGACCAGAATAGAAGTCCCAGAAAGAAACCCAAACTCATTTTTAACAAGAATATAAAGAAGAGAAAAGATGGTCTCATGAGTAAATGATGATGAAGAAACAGGATACCCACATGCTGAAAAATGAAACTAAAAGTCAACTCTGACTTGTAGAAAAGAACAGAGGGGAAGGCTATCTGACCAAGAACTCACTGTGTACAACAGGCTGTCTTTGAACACACAGAGATGTACCTATCTCTGACTCCAGAGTGCTGGGACCAAAAGTATGTGTCACCACACCCGATTGGCTATGACTTTTTATACATGACACCCATGCTACAAAAACTAAGAGAGAAAGCACAAAAATAGCAACAGAGAGTAAGTCACAAGATTAAAAGAACTAGAGGTTGGGGGAATTATTTGCAAATCATATCTGATAAGAGTTAATAGCCAAGATTTAAAGCAATTTCCTATGACCAATTGGCGTGGGGTGAGGGGAACTCATCAATTTTAAAAGGCCAAAGGACTTGAACAGACTATTAGGCAAAGATTATAAGAACCCCAGGCAGCATATAACAGTTGCACACATCGACATCAGGAGGGCACTAGTTCTCAAAAGGACAAGACGTCAAGGAATTGCTGCGTTGGTGAAGGTGTGAGCCAGGGCAACCAGAGGCACTGTGCATGGGAGATTAACAGGGAAGCCATAACAGAAGGAAGTGTAGGAGGCAGAAGCAACAGACAGCAGCTCCTGAGCTTCACCACATGGAGGGAGACCTGAAAGCGCCCTCCAAGTAGTCAGTTGGCATGGACCAGCCTGGAGCTGAGATGCAAATCTAGGGCTTGACAATGTCCCGATGCTAAGTGAGTCCTTGCTCCCAAACCGGACCATCCAGGAGAACAAAGTGAGGAGCCAAGAGGCCCTTTAGACCACCAAAAAACCTCAAACGATCAGAAAGTTGAGAGAGCCCACATACACAATTCAAAGAAAGGCCAGAGGGCAGGGCCATCCTGGAGGATGCATGTCTTTGGCATCACTCCTCAACCTGCAGAGAAACTGAGTCACAGATGGTTTGATTCGTGGCTCAGGTCAACCTGCTTTGAGCACAAACTCAGATCACAGTCACCTCTCTGACACTTCTACTTGGGTCTGAGGCACAGAGGGTGTGGCGGGCTGGTTCCCTGCAGCTGCCCTAACACTCTCAGAGGCAGAAAGCAACCGATGTCGTGTCAGCATCCTGGAGGCGAGGACCATCAGAAGGAGTCTTGCTGCCTAAGATGGAGCTGAAAAACCACATGAAGAGTCCCCGATACCCTTCCCAGCCTCCAGCATCAGTCAGCCTCCCTCACCTGTGACACCATGGCTTTAGGCGTCACACCATCTCCTCTGACTCCACTTATGGTGACATAGCTTTTACTCAGTTTCCTTAATTTAGGCCTGTCTGTTGGGTGCATTTCCCATTTATGGGTTCTGAATAACAGACAGATTCAGCACATGGGTTGCTCTCTCTCAGGCTCTCTGGACTGTGTGGAGAACCAGTGGAGCAGGCTGTCTGAGACCAGGGCTGCCCATCTTCAGAGAAACAGCTAGTGCCACTCAGCCACCCCTGAGGCCCACTCAGAGTTATACTTGAAACTACGGTAAGGGCCCCTCATGGCAGGCTACATGTAGGGCAGCCTGAGTGCCATCTCAAGTCACTCGATAACCCTCTGTGGAGAACTCTACTGCCACTGTGTACACTAGAATACCCTGCGTGCAGGAAGTGAAGGCCACGGCAGCTGAAACCCAGCCTCTAGACTCAGGCCTTTCCCCACAGCACACTAAGCACTTCCTTGAGGGGCCATCCAGCTCTGAACACACCACCTGAGTGGAAAGCCAAGCCCTCTCTAGAGGATGCCAGCCCTGGCCCCTACTGACAGCTCCTCTTCCATCAAGGAGACTGCACATGGCCAGATTCATACGGTGGTCAAAAACTAATGCATCCCTGTGGTTCATCTCTGTCACCCTTCCTCCTGGGCACACCCTGGGAGGCTCTACTTTGCCTTCCATAGAAGATGAACCCTCTGCTGTCCCTCTCCAGCTTATCTTGCCCCATGTGGCCCTGTGGACACAGCTGCCCTCTGCCACTCTGGTGCTCTGTGTAGCTTAGGCTGATAAATACGCCAAGGGAGCTTTCCTTTACCAGCTATGTCAGATCAAAGACTGTGCTCCATATAGTACTGAAGAAATGCCTGGCAGTGCTACTCCACTGCTATCGGGCTGATTCAGGCCCATCTGAGAAGATTCTACAAGAAGCTGGACAGTAAATACATGGGAAATGGCAGCCAATAGGTGAGACTCGCGATGCCCTCACCCGTTCCTGCTTTAGATGCCCTCATTCTCAGGCAGGCAGGCCCCTCTGGGTTGGAACGCAAGGGCTCTTCTGAGACTGACTAGTGGTGTGTGGCTAGGCTGGGTCAGCTACAGGCAACAAAGAAACCCGTTGACATCAGGGGGTCACCAAAGTCTGACCTGGGGCCAAATCTATCTCAGTTCCTCCTTTATAAGTTCTTATCGACATAGTTACAACCATTCCCTAAGTCTACCAAGTTCCCCTTCTCACTAGAAGAAGGCAGAAATAGCCCAGAGTCTAAGAACCTTTCTAATTGCAAAGGTTAAAATCTAGGAATATCTCTGTAGTAGTGTGTGTGTGTGTGCACTCGTGTGTGTGTGTGTGTGTGTGTGTGCACTCATGTGTGTGTGTGTGTGTGTGTGTGTGTGTGCACTCGTGTATGTGTGTGTGTGTGTGTAACCATTTTTACTTTGCAGGCATCGTTTGCGACCCCTATCCCCCCATCCCCTCCTGAAATCCTTGTCATGCATCTCCCATTCCGTATCCTCCTCCAGCAAAGATGGGCTTAGTGAACTTTGTAGTCACAAGCAAGAAGTCATCTCCTCTACTTAGCTAGCAGGACGTTAGATCCCACTCTGAGCTTCCTCTAACCTGAAGCCCAGTCTCAGACCACACACCTGCAGTCTGCGAGCCACTTTCTTCCAACCGGGCTGAGAGCGCCCTCTAGTGCTTGGAAGGTGCATGCAGTACTGGACCCGCGAGCAGCAAACCTAGGACAGCAAAGGGACAGAAGGAATACGGCAAGGGAAGGGGCAGAGAAGAAGTGTCAGGAACAAGGGCTCTGTTTGGATGGAAGATGTAGAAGATACCTCTCCTCACTGCAAGGGACATTCACCTGCTTCTGGTCTCAGGTTTGCTTTCAGAGGGCGAGGGAGAAGGCGCGCCCCCTCCTGGTCATGTTTCCCCATAGCAAGGCTCCCTTCCACAACACAGAGCCAAACTTTTTGCCAAATCTAGGTGTTGGTGGTAGTTTTCTGTTTATTTATTTATTTTTAACTAGGAGAAAAGTGAGGTGTTGTGTCAGTTTAGCCAATGTCAGGTCTGCTGATGAACACGTGATTCTCTCTGAGGACAGAGTCACATGATTGTAACAGCTTCTATCAGTGAGTTTACCCCACTTTGAGGATCTACTACCTCAAGGATCATAGTACACCTGGCTCAGATATCCACCTCTCAGCCACCGTGGCTAAGTGTTGAAAACCTCCTGTGGTAGCTTTGTCCCACTTCTTTCTTACTCTCCTTCCTTTTAGATGTTTTTATTTTATTTTCTATTTATCTTATTTTCTATTTATTTATTTATTTTTGGTTTTTTGAGACAGGGTTTCTCTGTGTAACCCTGGCTGTCCTGGAACTCACTCTGTAGACCAGGCTGGCCTCAAACTCAGAAATCCGCCTGCCTCTGCCTCTGCCTCCCAAGTGCTGGGATTAAAGGCGTGTGCCCCCATGTTTTTATGGGCTAGATGTTTTTATTATAAAACATCTCATGCATATAAAGTAAAAAGTACCAAGGGAAACACAATGGCTGCCTCTGTCTGATCTCCTTATTTAAGAGTGAAAATATTTGAGGCACTGCATGTACTTGACCCTGATCTCCATCCAGCACCATCCCTACCCACTGCACTGAACTTGGTGTTATGTCCTAATGTGTCAGTAACCTCCTACTGCACAGTGTCTCCCAGAGCATTAGTGTATCCAGGGTTGTGCTGTCTGTTTCTAAGCACCTTGTCCAGCAGAGAACCTCTCTGCTTAGAAATAAAGCTGCTTCCTGATCTCTATACGTCTGTGGTTTGCAGTTTTTCCTTGAACATTGTTTAAGAATGGTCCACATTGAAAGACGGGGTTCTCGGTCATCCCCTTTCACTCCTGTGGGTACTCTGCTGTGGGAGCAGACCACACTGTATCCACACGCCTGACAAACATCCAGGATGCTCTCCACTAACACCTGGACACCCCCGAGCCTGTCTTTGGAGCCCCTAGAAGCCTGGACATGCTCAGTCTTAGGAAATGTGCACCTCCAGCCTTACCCAGCATTGCCAGTCACTCTAACGGGCTGGTTTCTACCAGTTCATCTCTCATCCACAGCCACCATGGGTCTGCTTTCTTTCACATGGCTTTGACTTGGACATACATATGGTATCCCTCAAGGAGGCATGTGTTGGAGGCTCTGTTCTCCATGTGGCAATGGTGAGAGATGTGAGACCTTCTGAGGTGGAGAGAAGTGGGAGGTGGTTTCCTCACTGAGGGTGTGACCTGCAGTTTGGGCAAGGAGCATCACTCCTATAAGGGTTGTCCCTAAAAGACTCTGAACCCAGTGAAGCTGTGTTGACTTGGCCAAGCTCTAACAGGGTCACTCAATTACAGCCCAGTCAGTCAGGCTCAGAGTTATGGTTCCTTCCCCCTCTCTTGGCAGAAGTCTAAACCCAGAAGCTGAGGTCCCCAGGCTGCTGAAGAGGAGTGAAGTTCAGGCCAACCAAAACTCAGAAATGCAATCTCATGCCATGATAAAACCGGACACTTTAGAGAAGTCCAAAAACTTAGAAATAAAGGTGCTCTCCATAGCGCAGCTTGGGATAACAACAACAAAAGAAAAATGCTGAATGTACCAGAATGTCCCACGTCACAGATGACTAAATAAGAGTGGTATAAATAGTCTCCAAAGTCACCCATGACCATATTCTAATACCATGAAAAGAGAGCCATAATGGAGCCTTAGCAGGGCTGAATTACTTAGAAGAGTCCTAAAAGATGCTTCTGCAGGGGAGGGGCTGCTGAGGTTCTGATGAAAGGGTGGGCCCAGCCACTCCAGACGCACTGCATCTAGACTTGCAGCCAGGAGGGCAGGGGTCACTGTACAGTCCCAAGGTGATTCCTATGCAGACTAAAGGTTAAGAACACAGAGCTACAGAGATTGGGAAATAGTCGAGAGGCACGTAGAGTTAAGAAAGTTACATTCAAGTTCAGCACATGTAAGAATGACCTTGTTTTGTGGGGTGTGTGCCTAAGTGCGTGCGTGTGCGTGTGTGTGTGTGTGTGTGTGTGTGTGTGTGTGTGTGTGTGTGT
>JADRCD010158442.1:0-11033 GCA_019843815.1 Montemys delectorum
CACACACACACACACACACACACACACACACACACTCTCACACACACATTAGTCACAAAAAGTGTATTTAAATACAAATCACGGAATGTCTGAAGTGTAAGGCAGCCAAGCCTCTTCTGCAAGGGACAACATAGCATAAATGCTTACAGAAGTACCTCCAGTGTTTACTTTATCTGTTCCTATTTCTTAAAATACTCCGGGGAGTTCTTTTAGATCCATGAAGGCTAATTCTTTCAGATGGAGAAAACTGTTTTATAAAGGAGTGAATCAACTGTTCTAGAAGACTGTATTTCTGGTTCTTTGAAGAAATAAATACACTTGCCTATGTCAGCAAACTTTAGAACGTTATGAAGCCCTGTAGGATTAAGGGTGCACAGAACTGTGGGTGAAAGTGTAGTGAAGAGTAGGGATATGGTGAGGTTCAAGGACCACGATGCTCAAAGCCGTCAGTGAAGCCTTGTGGAGAAGCACTAAGATTATGTTTGCGTAGATCTTTACCACCCACTAGTAGGTGACTAATGTTACCTACTCTGTCATAGACTTTATGATCTATCTGCCACGGAAGATATCCTTTAAGCTGTATCTTTCCTGTTTGTGTTTCTTCTGCTGTAACCCAACAGGGAATGACCTTCTGTAAAAAGAATTTCCAGTGGACGGCAATTGAATCAAAACCACATCCATGGAGTCCAAAACTTTATATTTGTCTTTATAACATCACTTGGTGTTGTTTAGCTTCTTGAACACTTAGTCTTTACTGAGTGTCCCCATGAGCCAACGCTAACTAAGGCTTCACTACCATACCCAGTGACTATGTAACTTTCCCGGCTTCCTAAACTGGGATGAGCCACAGAGGCATCAAAACTTTTCCTTCTCTAAGCTCGTGGAGAGTGACATCTCTATTATATTTGCATAGAGTGATATCTTACTTGTATTTCCATGTTTTTTTTTTTCAGTGACTACTGTGTTTGTATATGAGTGAGATATTTCAATCAAAGTCTCATCTGATTTCATTCTTTATATTTCACTTATTACCTCTTTCTCTGTGCTAAAGTATCTATTCTGTTGCAGCCGCGCCTCTCCATGTCTTGATCGTGACAACAGCAGGTGAACGTCTGCGTAATTTCTTCTCTGAACATGTGCCCCTCTGGTCCCCACCCCTTTGCTATCTCCTTCTGCATACGCCCACCTCAGGATGCTTTAGTGTTGATGATGTCTAGCAAAATATATGCAGGGGTTTATGTTCTCTAAATTGAGCCCATTACTCACTTTCCTTTTCCCAGGAAAGGGAAAGTGAGTATATTTAATGCCAGCAGGTATTAGGTTAGCTGGGCCAACACTAAAATGGACTCTTGTCTTGGTCATGGCCTCCACATCACAGATACTTTGGTGACAAAACATGCTGCATCCAACTGAAAGCTTATGTTGTGTTCCCATGACTAGGCAAAATGGTGGAGCTATTCCAAAGTTTTATTGAAGGTTGTGAGTTTTAGTAGCACTCAGACCATTTTCTTCTTTGTTTTGCCTTATCTTGCCACATTCTAGGTGAGCCAAAGCTTTATTAATGGTATTTTTTTTTTACTAGCTCTATTTTAAGTTCAGTCTTTTGATATTTTTGGAAATTGTGCTATGGGATGACATCTCCACATTGTAAATATAGCAAGTATGCTATGTTATTTAGATGAAGTTATTTTTAAAGTTCCTTTTGGGCTGCTGATTAAACTATTTTTATTCTGTGGCCATTGGTTATGATAATATGGATTATCCCTCTATAAATAGTACAATTCTATATTTTCATTCTGAAAGTTCAATTCATCTTTTTATCTTTTCTTAGACACACCATAGATGTTGTATGTCTGTTCACAAACAAAAGGATTGATAAATAATTATTGAGTGATTTAAACAAATTTGAACTACCCTAGTCAATGCCATTTTCCATCCACTTTTTACTTGGTGGAATTTGAAGAACTAGGAAGGAACTAGGAAATAATAGAGAAGGAGGCTCCTAGTGTGGTTTCAAATAGCACCACTAAGTCAGAATTGATGCCAGGCGTTCTGCTGTGTACATGGCCTCACTGAAGCACCCTGATGAATCTTTTCTCTGTCTTTCACCCAGTGACTAACTCTGAATGCTGCAGTCTCTTCCCTGTTCTCAGCCCATGGTCCTAGATGAATTAAATGGAAATTTGAAGTATCAGTAACTTTGGGGGTAGTCAGTGTAGTCCTTAAAAGTCTGAACCCTTTGCTGGGCAGTGGTGGTGCACGTCTTTAATCCCAGCACTTGGGAGGCAGAGGCAGGCAGATTTCTGAGTTCAAGGCCAGCCTGGTCTACAGAGCGAGTTCCAGGACAGCCAGGGCTACACAGAGAAACCCTGTCTCGGAAAACCAAAAAAAAAAAAAAAAAGTCCAAATCCTTGTTTTCTGCTGCCTCCTCTGAAGCATGTACTGGTTTAGCTAATGAAATTGCATATTTATTGCAAGTCCTCTGTCTAATAAAAGTGAATTGCATTTGCTTTTATTCCTTTTTAAATTGTGACAACGTTGTATCTCACAATTTAGAAAACTTCAGAGTTTCTACTTTGCATGACTGCTGTCATTTGAAAAGTCAGAAGCATCAGAGCCAATGTCCCCTTGCTATTTTTTCCCTGTGTAGTCTTAAGTCAATGTCTAATGAAATACATCTACACGTTTTCAGCAAAGTATCTATTTAACCATAGGTCAAAAACTATATTGACTATGGGTCAAAACAGTTTGCTTTCCAATTAGGAGATCTCCCGGGGCATCTAAAATCAACCATTTAAGTAGATTGTTTTCTCTAGCCAGCCATTAACTGCATCAAATTTGTAGCCTTCGGCAGTAAGTTCAGAGATGTATTCACCTAATTCCCTTAATTCATGGGTAAGGAGAGCAAGGTTAACAAAGTTGTCAAGTTACTTGACTGTGGTTACAAACAGTGTTCAAAACAGAGATAAGTCTGGGCCTGGAAAGACCATGGAACCACAGCAGCCTGTGCTGCGGTAACAGAATCCTCACTATTACAGAATGTAACCAAAATGCTATTGACAACATTAAACTCCTTAGCACAGATCTGAGTACTTTGAATGTTCTTAATAAGTTTTTAGGTGATATATGATATATAATTTAATGATCATGACATCTAAAAGATAAAAACAAAAAGCAGAAAAGACAAAGATGACGGGGCGGCCATTTATCAAATCTGTATTCTTTACTCACGTATGATTTATTTCTCCCCATAGCTGTGGATGGTGATAGGATCAGGAGGCCAGCTCCCGGAGATCAGGAGGCTTCCGTGTCACACTCTAGACTACAGAGCTGAGCTTTCAGTCCATATCTCTTTTCCTTTACACATACACATAGCTACCTTGTTAGGTTTCCTCCAATTCCTTTCACTGGTAAATGTTTGCAATGATCATATTGTCTCATTTCTAATGTCCCCCAAAATGTAAGAGTCATATACATTCAGTTTGCTCCAGACCTATCTTCTAAGTCACCCTTTTCATCCTCCATCCTTACCCCACAGTCCTTACAGTAAAAAAGTTCCTGCACTGTTGACCCTCTGCTTCATACACTGCAGAATAACTGGCTCCTAATTCCCTTAGCCATCCAGGTAGTGGCACCTTTTGGTATTCTGCCATTTTTCGCCATTTTTGATGAAATTCCTCAAATGCTTACCCAGTGTTCTGCTAGAAGGTGTTGAGATTGACAAGTTAGTTTGCTGGCTTTACCAGTAGACCTCAACTACATCTGGATATAAAGTGCAGTCTCTGTTTTTCCTACTCTTCCTACATTAAAGAGAGGCTCTGGGATTACATAGTTAGATTCTGTCTTAATCATTTGATATGAGTCCAGTTTGGCCAGAACATTTTACAGCAGGGCTAAGCTTTAATACCCTCTGTTCCTTGACAGTTAGTCTTCTAGCCCTCTCTACTTCTTGGTATCTTTCTATTTTACGTTTTGTTCTCTCTTTTCTTTCAGTTTCTAAGGAAAATATCTCCACTGGAGTTTGTGATTGTCTGGTAGTCTGTGCCATTTCTTCTCTTACGTGGTAAAATCCATTGGCTTACCCTCTTTAGAAATGTTTCCCCTTGAATTGTGCATATTGCACACTTGATGTTTCCCATTTGCTTTGCATTTGATTCAGTACTTAGGACTGTTTCGGGATCACTAATGACACAGGCATGAATCCTGGAGATGTATCTACATCAGTCCTTACATTCTGTTATTTCAATTTCTCCCTCTTCAGTCTTTCTTCATACAACCTTGTAATCATCTTTTAAAAATTATCTTATGAGATTCAAACTATTAGTTTTCACAGTCTCCCATTTTCTACCAAGCTTCTACCCAGGCAATACATCAGATCTCTCAGTTCAGTAGAAATGCATATGGTAGACTCTTTAAAATTAGACATAGTACTTTCCAGCTGCTTTGCTGCATCTTGAACATAGAGATTTGAGTGGATCCTGATTGTAATAACAGGCCAGACATAAACGATTTCACTTACTTCATACTTTAGCCTTACACTCTCTATTCCATGTAAGGACACACCATTTGTCATAGCCTGCCTCTTCATTCTTACATTTATTCATCTATTCAAAAATTATTCTTGACTCCCAACTGTGTTCTGTATCCATCCTGTACTGGGTACTGGGGGGCTGAGACTGTCTTCCCTGTTATTATAGCCCTTAGCTGACACCTTGGTCACATCTTATGACCCAGGAAATTAGCAAGCAGGCCCCAAGCAAGGATGAAATCAGAGAGTGACAAGTTGGCTTTGAGTGTGAGGTTCTTGGCAAAGCTCCTCACATTTAGGGGAGAACACAGAAAAGGATCATGGAAGCAGAAATCAGGGAGGAAGTAAACCAGAAAACGGGCTTTTGTGGCACCACACCAGAGAAAGTAATAGAATATGTCAAGGGCATAGCCACAGATTGCTGTTTTAAAGATGGACCACCAGAGTAGCCTACACGTTCTTTTGGGTAGAGATTTGATATCCTGCAGACCAGAGGCCATCCCTGGAATAATCCTATGGAAATAGAAGGGCCTGGAACATGAGTGCACGAACCTTGTAACTTCCTTCAAAACACACACAGATACTCTGAGGGTTCATGACATGTCATAATAACCCCTTCTAGTTTCAGCACCTCTATTCCTTGCTCAGAGTAACCAAGATTTGAAAACTTTGCTGGCCATGATGATGCACTTATATCATAAAACTTTGGAAGTAAAGGCAAGGTTAAGCTCACAAATGTAGAAAGGTTAAGGCTAGCCTGTACTACCTGAGACTCTATCTCAAAAAAATTGAAGAGGGAGGAAAATCAAAGGAAGTATTGATGTTAATTGTCAATAAGTCATAAATATTGCAGTGAGGTTAGATACTCTGCTAGTTGAAACTGCGGCCTTTTAAAGCATTCAACCTCTAAATGAAAATCAGTGTAAATGTACTCCAATAAAAATAATAAAGGAAAATATGCATGTTCATCTGGAAGTATTTCCAGTTCTTTTCTTCTTGTGGGCAAATGTGTATATCTAAAAGCCAGAAAGAGAATACTTAAGAATTCACATTAAAGACTAACAGTAAGAAAAGCTGCAAGCCGTTTCTCATTGTGTCTTGATAATATCCAGAATATCAACAGTTCACGTACTCTGAACTGCTGCTCGTGCACAGCAGCTACCAGCCCTCCTGAAAGCTCAGCGGCTAGGGGAGAATGGCAGGCCTAGGCTGGCTCCTGCATGCGGGAGATCTGTGGCTCCTGTGGTTTCATGCTGCATGCTGTGCTTCAGAGGGTACTCTGGGCTTCCCCCGCACCCATTTCTCTTACTAGCAACAGGTTCTCTGTTCAGTGGCGTGTCTAATGCATTCTGTGTTCTGCTGCAAAGAGGATGCTGTGATATTTCACTCTCCTTAATAATAACACCAATGTATTGCATTTCTACCCCACCACTTACTTTGATGGAATACCTTTCAAATGTTTTCAGTGTTGTCGTGGAAGCAATATCTAGGTGTGTTGATCTGGCTTGGTGTGGGGTCTCAGTATCTCAGTCGATCTATGAAACACCTATATGCTGCTTTCATTTTGTTGTTCTTGTGTAAACTTCGCAAATGCAAGAAATGGGAGCACACTGAGGTGACTATGGACAAGCCTACATAGTGTTCATACAGGTCCTTGTTGTACCTGTACATGACAACTAGATTATTGTGCTATTTAATTTTTTGCTCCTGTAGGAGGTGCCTGCTCAAGAGGCCTTGGTGAGTGTCATGACTATTAAAATAACAAGCATTCTAGCTAAGCTGCTCCAAGATTTGTAACCACCCTCCAAAAGAAACTTCAGAGTTTCGATTCTCACTCGGACAGCCTGAGCCACCTAAGATGACCATTCTTGTTGCCACGATGATCGATGAGCAACAAAGGAAGCAGAAGTCACAGAGATGCTTTTGCAAACATAAATGAGTTTCAAGCCCAGTTCATTATTACTTGAGGGAAATCACTGCGCACCAGCACCTCCCTCAGCAAGAGTGCAGGTTGCCCATGCTGGGCTTATCCCGCAGACGCAGGGCTAAGGGGGCTCTGTTTGTTTCAGCCATTCACCCTGTATTTCAGTTAAAATTGTTTAGTACAGAGATCTCTTTAAAGTGCAAATGCAGTTTTAACCAGAAAATCCATTGGTTCTGTTCAAAACAGTGTTTTCCATCTTGCAGACACAAAAGTCTGCTTCCCGGAAAAGGCAAGGCACAGTGGCAGGACAGATTTGACCTTGCGATAAGGCCTTTAAAATTGTTCTTTTCAGTCGTGAGATTACAGTAAAATGAGCAAGGCAGATGTAATGTTAGAATGTTAAGTTAAATTCACTCAAAACATACAATTTGGTCTTTCTTATTTTGAACATGTGGATTACTTACCACAGATAAAAAAGACAGAAGGCTTGCCCGTGTTCCCACAGATAAAAAAGACAGAAGGCTTGCCCGCGTTCTGAGCAATTCCCTTCCAGTTACCAACAAAAAAATTGGAATTATTCTTCAGTAGCATATGAAGATTATTTACAAATTAAAAAAATAGAAATATGGATACTAGGATATTAGGATAAACATTAAAAAAAATACTTTTCCACATGGCATCTACATTAAAAAGAATTGTTCTGAGAAAATAAACAGTAGAGAAAGTTAATCTCACAGAATGTGTTTATTTCTGGTATTGCTTTGAAGTACATCTAATATTTTATTTCAATTTTCAGCTTCCTAGTCAGTTTTATGGTGGATGCCCGTGGTGGTGCCATGCGAGGATGCAGACACAATGGACTCAGGATCATTATCCCACCTCGGAAATGTACAGCTCCAACTCGAGTCACCTGCCGCCTTGTGAAACGCCATAGACTAGCAACAATGCCGCCCATGGTGGAAGGAGAAGGCCTGGCCAGCCGCCTGATTGAAGTTGGACCTTCTGGAGCTCAGTTCCTTGGGTAAGGGTTTCCCATAAGCCTCCTACTTAGTCTCCGATGGGCTTGTGCCCTCTACCTGAGATCAATGGGATGGAACAACAAAGGTATGTTGCCAAGCCATTTTGAAAAAAGATTGGCTCCTGTGACTTTTTTTTTTTTTTTTTTTTTTAAAATTGGAAACAGTGCCTTGATCCTTGACTTCGCTTCTATGCCTACCACGGTCAGGCATCAGTGAGTTAAACATCCACATTACTGGTGCTTTTTCTTGGATATGGCAATAGCTGCCAGATTCCCGATGGTATAATAACTATGCGTTTTAGGCATTGGTAGGTATTTCTGCTTCTTGTCTGCGACTAAGAAGCAAAGTGCAAAGAAACAAATGTGCTTTGTTTGAAGCATAAGTTTAATGCATTGCTTGGTTATGAATCCAATTGCCACCATCTCTTTGGACAGCAGCCTTCAACATAATGCAAAAGGCACTGCCCTCATGGAATATCTAGAATTCAGTCTAAATGATTTTTTTTTCTGTTATCAAAATTGCTACCTTGAGCTATTAAGTCACAGTGTAAAATCAAAATGTCAGATCAACCTCATTTTGGCAATTTTGAGCAGAAATTGTCATTTCTTCTTTCTTCTGTCCGTCTGTAAGGCTGCTGTCATACAAAGTGGTACCTCATTGTGTCAAAAGGTGAAAGGCTACCACCAAACAGTGACAAAGGAATGAAGCCCAGGAGGGGGACACGTTTCAAATCATCCTGAAACAAATTAATTGTATTTAAGTCTTGGCACTTAAGGCTGAGAGACATTTCTTACTAATTAGGATGCCTTCTGATTGTTATCAATGTCATACTGGGGAGAATTTCCCGCTTTAGAACTCTGGAAATGTTCTAAAGCCTGTAATTTGGGGCAAATTGTTAACAGGTTGCTCCAAATTACATTCACACCTGAAAGGGGATGTGTTGCTAGTCCCCTCTTGCAGAAACCACTTCTCATAGCTCTTATCAGGTAGAGCTTCGGAAGGAGCCTGTGAAGTTCTGGGTTGCATCAGAAAAATGTCACAATGGTTGGAGTCTTTTGATGTTCAGTACAGAGCCTAACTCCCTACTGCTCAGGTAGTTGTAGGCTTTTTGATAGCCTTCAAATCTGTTGAGGAATATCTATGAAAACGTCTCGCTGCTGAACAGAGTTTTTATTGTATTCCCAACAGTTTTGACTTTCCCAAAGAACAATTTTTCCCCCTCCATTTTTGGCTAGTGCCCTGGCAGTGAACCTCAATAGGAACAGACTTGACAGCTATGTGCTCCCCTGGCACAGAAGCACCTCCATTGTACACTCTGGGTCTCAGGTCCCTTGTTCCTTGTGACCAATGGAGGGGGCAGAACCAAACGCAGTGTGAAACCAAACTTCACCCTGTGATGCTGGGGTTCTGTGGACACGGTACCTGAAGCTCACTTCTGTTCTTTCTTTCATTGCTGCTTTGGATGTACTCAGTAAACTTCACCTGCCAACGGCTCCTCCCCCACTTAATGAGGGAGAAAGTTTGGTCAGCCGCATCCTTCAGCTGGGGCCTCCTGGAACCAAATTCCTTGGGTAGGAGCGACTTAAAACAAATTGATGGCTGCTGGCCCCCATTCTTCTCCTTCTTCTGCGATATGATTTCTCTTTTCGTCATTGTGCCCATGACATGTCCCTCTCTATGATTTAAACTCTGTATAACCTATCTTTAGTGGACCATTTCTGACCCTTGTGGTATGTGACTTTTATTTTTTGAGTGACGTTTTTATATCTTCTCCCTTAAAGTGCTGTGACCTTCATTTTCGTTCAAGCATGAGATTTGCCTAGTTGTACTCTGTGCTAGTTATGATGTCGTTACGATGAGTTTGGAATCTGTCTCAAAGCAACCTGGACTCAAGAATGGGAGGCCTCTGTCTATGTTGAATGTGACCTAAAAAATCATAGGACAGTGCATGTTCTGGATCCCCAACGAATAGGCATTGGACACTATTGGGCTAATGACTGAGTGGCTCATTAGAGCCACAGGGTGTGCACATGCCTATTGTTTTCTTGAATGAAGACAGTATGAGCAAAAGCCACAAGTGCATGGCTCATTAGCACATGTAGTCTACCTTTCTGACATCTCATTTATAACACATTGAATTATGCAACATCTGAGCCATTATCCCTCTTAACTCATATCGTCATTTTGCACCTGTAGAACATGTCTTTAGGAGATTGGCATACATCATAGACATGCATGTACATTTCTTTTGGTTAAATGTGCTACACCTACATTTATCAAAGGAGACGGTCCAGAATGCCACATGCACCCACAGGGAAATATCATTTGGCTTAAAGTAGAAGCATGTATTTGAGGACCAATGCCCGTGAGGTGGAGTGTCACTGTGCCACCATCTGTTAGTCCTTGGGCTCTGGAGGATGGCCCACTGTGTCCCTGCCCCTAGAATGAGCAGAATTCCAGGTCACTTTGCAACAGACTGTGTTGACTGGCTTGTCTTGGGGTTGGTTATCCTGTCTACACTGAGTGTTCTGCATTGCCATGTCAGGCCTGTGATTGTGGAGATTCCTCACTTCGCTGCTCTTCGAGGGAAGGAGAGGGAGCTGGTGGTCCTGCGCAGTGAAAATGGGGACAGCTGGAAAGAGCATTTCTGTGAATACACTGAGGATGAGCTGAACGAAATCCTTAACGGCATGGATGAAGGTACCTTCGGGTTAAGGGGTCTAAAGGAAATCTAAGGTGAAGGCATGAGAATTGCACACTGCTTTAAGATCACCTAGCTGTCTGTGTTCTCAATGTGCATGTGTGTGCCTCTTGAGGTGGTTTACTCCAGCACTTTGTCTGCTGTTCTAACTGTTTCGAATTTTAGTAGACAACTTGATCCATTTTCTTAACCATGTTTATGTTAAATTCGGGAAAATACAGCCTTTTAAGGTGTTCAATGTCTCCTTTTTAACAAATATACTCAGCGTGCGTCTATCTTTTAATGAAAACCTTGTTGAACCTAAAACTCACAGTAGAGTAGATGTTCCATAACAGCGGGCACAAAACTTGGCATGCTCTTAGCAGTGAGGTGACAGGCTTGTTCAGCTTTGTGGTTGCTTGAAGTGACATGAACCTAGTACTAGGGCTAGGGTCTTGAGAATGAGTGCCTCCCTCCAGCCAAACGTATATTTCAACTTGTGGTTGAAGAAATCGAACATTTCAGTAGTGGGTACAATGCATGTTCTAGACCCTCAGTATAATGGGTATTAGGTACAATTGAGTTATTGGCTGAGTGCTCACTGGAGCCTCCTTGTGTTATTTTAAACACCAAGTTTGAAAAGCTAGATGTTTAAGAAACTAATTTTAAAATTAATAAGGTATTCTGTTGGGAAACTTACTCTACCTGTAACTAATATCTTATACAATAATATAGTTTACTTTTAAGCTTACTTTTATTAAAGAAACAGGAACATTAAGTTCATTCATTCATTCATTCATTCATATGGAGACTTAGGAAAGACTGGATTGCATGCAGATAGATCATATATATATATATATATATATATATATATATATATAT